>VMDO01007956.1:0-87490 GCA_007922755.1 Pedetes capensis
ATTCCTCTCACCAATACTTACAGTATGAAATTCCAATTCTGATATTTTCTCTGGCTGACCTGATCCAAAAAAATAAACTCTAATGATATGGTCTGTACTTCCTGTGGCCAAAAACATTCCACCTATGAAGAATAACATTTTTGAGTAAAACACAAATTCAAAATCCCTGAAAGTTAGGTAAAATGCAAGCAATATTATAATTTATACTAAATAGAATTTAGTATAAATAGAATTACTATAAAACCATTCATATTTATCCTAAATATATAATACAGGTAACTTTGATTTTTAAAAGTTTGCTAATGTAACTTTTGACTATGATATATTTTCCATATTTACAGTTTTGTGCTAAAAATAATTTTACTAAGTGACTACATAAATCTTACCATGCTAAAATTATCACTCATCTTCAGGAGCAAACATGACACTTTTAACACTGCCAATATTCTTTTCTTGTCCAACTTGCCATCTGTCAAAATCCTATTAAACTTTTAAGCCCGAACTCCTTTAAGTAAAACTTCTCTCTATACATTTTACAATCAAATGTGCCTGCTCTCCTCCTCCCACTCACTTAAGACTTTGTCTCATAGCGTAGACAGTCTACTTTGTATTAGTTATCTCATATATATATATTTATATAATATGTATATGTAATTTTATTCCTGTCTAGAGCAATATTCTTACATGTCAAGTTCTTGTATTTAACGAAACAGTGAAGTATTTTTACTAAATTATCTATTCACTGGATCCTTAAAAATATCAATTTATCTTTGAGAGAGCATAAATTCAGAATATTATCAATATATATAAAGGGCCTATCTCTGTTTTATTAGAAGCAGCACTGGAAATACAGAATTCAGAAATTAAAGATATTTGTCAAATGTAGATTCACTTTAGTTTACTATCCCTTATCTCAGATAATACTGCAATCCACAATTATAAACAGAACAGACACAGTAAAAACTGAAAATAAATGTGCGAGGAACAGGTATGAGGAAGGTTACTTAATCTACTCATGTTTCCTTTAAGTTTCTAATGAATTCACTTCAAAAAAAAACCACTAAAAACCCTATTATCCATTCAAAACACTGCTGCATAAATTTAAAACACAATTATGATATTAGCACCACTACATAGCCACTTTTTAAAAAGTAATTAAGAACGATCTGGAGCTAAATAAGTAAGTACAAATATGAAATTTATTTTACTTAGCTATGGAGTATCTCCAAAATCCATGACATCATAGAGCAGATTTAAAACACTTTATTTCCAATGAGGTGACAATGTAAAGACTTCATTCTTTAATAAAGTCAATTTTAAAAGTATTTATTCTTTCCTACTTAAGAGTCTTCTTAAAGAAAAATTTTAGTCACATGATTATATAAACTAAATCTTAGCAAAGTTAAAATGTTGAGTCAATTTCTCATTCTTGTTTACTTATTAGTTCTAGCATATGTGAGAATATGATATATAATACAATGGTAAAATGTTTTCCAAAATTTCACATGTTCCACTTAGAAGCTTTGTAATGCATAGTTTTTAAGAGGAAAATTGGAGGGGAAACAAACTTACCAGCACTAAAAGAAGAACATATCATTTGAACTCCAGGCCGAGGGCGCTCTGTGAATTTTGTAGGTCTTGGGCTGCAATGCAAAAAAAAACAAAGTAAGTAAAAGTATTCTACAGGGACTGGGAACACGAGAAATAAGCTATTTTTAAATAAAATAACCCGAGGAGAAAATTAAATAAGCCAACTGATGGCTCCTTTCCTGAAAAGAACTTTGAAATCATTGTGTCATGATCAGCAGATCTTATAAAATTCTACTGATAGATTTCATAGGACTTCCTGATTACATAATAACATGCACATGGAACAATGTCAAAGTCAGCATCACACCAGACATTAGCTACTAGTTGTACTCATTCCTAATCAAATCTGGCGAATTCTCAGTTTCTTATACAGTAGAATAGCAACAGACAAATATATAAGGAAATAAAGTTATTTTGTAAATATGAATACAATAGCAAAACAGTTGTTGCCTCTGTGGCTTACATGTATTACCAGTAACCAAACTTTTTCAGTATTACATATTGCTAATTAAGTTTCATCTTTCTATTTACCTTCTAATCTAATGTGACAAACATTCTTCCAAAAAGAAAGATTCTTATGCTTATCCCAGTGAAAATGTGAGGGCTACCTATTATATCAACTATAAACTTCATTCAAAATAGTGAGGTTTGGAAATGGGTTATACTCAACTATGTTTACATTAACTGGATAACTGCATTACAGATGTTTTATAGTAACATTTGGGATAATATTTAATGTTACATTCAACTATATTAAAAAATTACATTATAGATCTCAGTCATGACAATATCTCTAATACATACACGTATATAATGCTCCAATACATTAGTTATATTTAAACATTTAGTTATATTAGTTATATTAAACATTTTAATTAGTTTTTCTCTATTGTTTTTGTTAGGTGCTGTCAAATTGTATCTGACTCATAGCAACCCTCACAGGGTTTTCAATGGCTGATTGTTTTGGGAGTAGACTTCCACACATCCTTCTCCCACTTTTGTGGTACTGGGAATTGAACCCAGGTCCTCAAAAACTGGGGAGCAGCACTCTCCCAATGAAATAAACCCGAGCCCAGTTTTTCTCTTTTAGGAGAGGAAATGTGAAAATAATTAGGGCCTTACGCCTAAGTATGCTACATTACTTTCACAAACCATGGCATTAAAATATAGAGCATATTCAGTTTCATGATCATTTAGGGAATAAATGTACAAATAGAATATTACTAACCTAAAAGTTTTTAAAATACATTTGTAAATAAATTGTTTTACACTGACATAATTTTTCTTTAATATTCACAGGTTCTAATATAGCCAAGTCCAGGAGAAACCATTTTATAGAAACAGATGTTACTAATAAAGCATCCTTAAAATCAAACTTTCTTCCACACAAATTTAAACCAATTGGAATTTACCTAAATTAAACTGAAATTATGACAGCAACTAATGTGCTAGTTTTGTAGACTCTTATGGATTCTAGCTCCAGATTTCGTTAATTTTTGGCATGACTGTTCACAACTGCCAAGCAACCACTTAATTGGAACTCATTTCCAAAATATGCAAATATTCTACAGATTGCCATTTTAAAACAGTTCTTGTATTTTTAAAGGAGAAAAAAATAAGCAGGCAAAAAAAAAATATGTTTTTAAATGCACATGTGAGGAAGCATTTTAAAAGAAGGTTTTATATTCAGACTTCCTGAGTTTAAATTTCCAGCTTTGGAACCTCAGTCCTCTCATCTGAAAAATGGGAGTAACAAAAGAAATTATCCAAGTTGCTGAGAGAACCAAATGAGTTTAATTTATGTGAAGTGCTTAGTACAGGGCTCAACACTCAGTAAATATTAGTATTATTAGTACTTTAATTATATTCAACAAGTTCTAGATAGTCCAATAATGAATAGATGTTATTTACACGGAAAAACTCACTTCTCAAAGGTCCAGAAACATGAAACATTATTGTACTTAGCAAGAGAATTCTCAAGAAGCACAAACAAGGCAAGAGATAAAATTTTCAAAAAATTTTCTGCTCTACCCTAATCTGAAGATTGCTAAGAAGCACTGACAATAGTGCCAGGCATGGCACAATGTTAAGGAGTATTTCTTTCTGCTGTACATAGTGTTGCTATGAGTCACACGCAACTCGATGGCATTAACAACAACAATCACTTTTTCTACTCTCAGAAAACAAGATAGGAAAAAACAAAAAGCAACCAAGCCCACAAGGACATAAAAATACTCTAAGGAAAATAGCAACACTCAATTATTTGCTACTATCCACACCCATCAGTAAAATAACTTTTATTCAAATTTCTATAAAAGTCATTAAACATTAAGAATGCAGTTAAGGTGAAATCAACTCGCTTAGTCTCAAGAACTGTTGTTTTTTTATTACAATCTTTTCTTCAAATGAAGTATACTTTTACTACATTACTTAAGCTGCCATGGTCCCCTAATGTCCACTGTTAACCACCTAATGTCCTCTGTACAGGACCACTAAAAACCACTGTGCAGAAATGTTCATACACATGAAGTTTAAGACTCTCCCTTGGAAACAATTACCTAAACATTATTGTTTTAAAATAAGAGACACACACAAACTATTTTATTAAATAACAGAACTTGTATTGACAATTTACAAACCAATAATTACTGAAACGTATCTTCCAACTTTCTACCATGAGAGTGGCAGAAAAGGCTAAACACCAAAGAATCAATGGATGCACTACTTTCCTGTACAAAAGCTACCTATGGGGCAAACACAGCATACTCACCTTACTACATATACTTAAGAGGCATGGCATATAAAGCACAGGACCAAAGAGCAAAGAAGTACTGTAACCCCTTCTTGCTAATTTTTTAAAAATTGTAATTATGGTAAGGCCATTTAACCTTTTTTTACATCAGCATCCCTAATCAAAAGATTTTAATGTAGGTTAAAGCAAAAATGTAAAATGCCATTATCAGATGTGTGTCCATCTACCTACGCTGATGCAGAGTTGATGAAACTTTGTTTTCCTAGATTTCCCTAGATATACATGAAATCTAATGTTTGTAGATTCAGTAACAAATAATTTAAATTATTCTAAAGAATAACATTTTTAACTCTAATATGTATCAAAGGAGCTACTGTGACAAAACTATCCAGCACACAAAAAGGAATGGTAATAAAGCAGGTATCCCTGAAAGAAAGAACTAGGGCTAGGGAAAATATAAGAGAAAAAAACAAACCTAAAAGTTAATGAGAACATTTTCTTTGAAGCATTAAAAAAATGGAAAGCATAAAAATGAAAAAGGTCAGTGAAGAGCCAAAAAGAATTTCTATTATTTACTGAAGGAAGAAGAGTAAATTTAGTCCTATCTTAACTAATTTTGCAATTTCAACCATTAAATGCATTTATTTTATAAAATAAAGTAGAAACTGACTTTATTTTAAGGGTTCCAGCATCCCACAGCCAAAAACAAATAGTGCCATCTGCCCCAGTTGAAGATAGGTATCTCTTTGAGCCACAGCACAATGGTGAGAACTGAAAAACAATCATAGAGAAAAAAAAAATCTTTACAAGAGTGAAACAGTTCAAATAATAAAACCTACATTTTACTATACTAATAGCAACTAACAATAACAGAAAACACTTCATTCAAAGTCCATATAATTTATAAAGAAAGCACAAACTTCTTTGTTTTTGTGGATCTTATATAGTGTATTATAAAAGTGACTTCTTAAGACTTTAAATTATAACCAAAAAGTTTTTAATAGGGACTAAAACAATTACCTGTAGTGATGTAATAGATGCACTGTGCCCCTGAAGAACAGCCAAAGGTGCACATGTCCGAAGACACCAGACACGGATCATTTTATCACAACTCCCAGCTGCTATCATAGTATTCTCATAGTTTACAGCCATGTCTGATATTTCAGCAGCATGTCCTCTTAAAGTAGCTAATAATCTTCCATCATCTGTTGCCCAAATTTTCACAAGACAGTCATCAGAACCCTTAAAATAAAAATGGACATTAATAGAATTAATCATATAGTTTTCAACTCAAATTCTTAATACAAATAAAGAACTCATGAGTTATGCCCACTTTCCAACAACTATATTTAAGACCGAACGGTAGTAAATATTCTTGATAAGAATTTTACTCTTCATAAAGCTCTTCATGAAATGAAATCATTCACTTATAAAGAGCAGTGTGCCCATTAGCCAACTAAAGATATAAGAAGTTAATAATAATTAACATTTACCAGTGGTCCCCTGCCTAAAATGCAAGATAAATTCTTCCTGGAATCCTATGAAAGAATTTGAACTTCTGAAGTAATAACATATAACTATAGTTGCAAAGCCTGCAGCCATACCACTATGGCATCCGATCCCATCAGATCTCAGAAGCTAAGCAGGGTCAGGCCTGGTTAGTGCTTGGATGGGAGATTGCCTGGGAATAAGAGGTGATGTAAGCATGGAAGAAGGACCTCGCAACCCACTCCCAAAAAACAATCAGCCGCTGAAAACCCTAGGAATAGCAGAGATGCACTAACAATAGTGTTTCACCTTTTGTATGTAGGGTTGCTATGAGTCTGATAACAACTCCACACACCTAACAACAACAACAACATAGTTGCAAAAGAAATGTAATATACACTGGTAACTAATACTACCAATGTTATTTTGTTATACAAAACTAAAAGTATGCTAATTTGGTGTAGCTTCTCCTGCAAAGATAAAAATACAATACTGTTTAAGTTTCCCATCATCAATCTCCAACTAAAAATATTATGACATCAGCTAAAAACAATTATCAGGAAAAAAATTTTATTTATATGAAGCCAATAAATATGCATAAATAACTTCTTTACTATGCTACAGTAACTTAAGTTCAGGAAGAAATTATAAGATACAAAGTTTCCAATTTTTCCTATATTTAGAAATAAATATTCTAATTTCATATAGCCAAAGTAGAGATCAGAACTTCCAGGCTTTATTTTTATCTTTAATTATAAAAATCTTAAATATCTAAAAAAGTAGATAGAAATACTGTCATTAATTCTTCAAAAACTCTGAGTATTCAGAGAACCTACAAAGCAAAGGATTCAGGCAGTTTTCTGCTTCATACTGACAACAGATACAACATACAAATGATCACAGACACAGTACTAGCAATATGTTAAATGATGTATATTAAACAAAACTGTCAATATTACCTAAAACATTGCCTAAAACGCTTCTTGATTAACGACCATACCAGTTCTTCTGATAAAACTTTGAGATAAATTAGATACATTACCAATCACTAAAAAGACTAGTAATGAAATGTGGTTTTGATAACCCATCTACATTATAATCTGGTATTCCTATACAAATACTCAGAATCATGGTTGTCACCTATAAAATAAGCATATTAAATTGGATAATCTCTGAGCCGGACGTGGTGGTATACTCCTGTAATGGTAGCATTCAAGAGAATGAGATAGGAGAATCAAGATAGGACAATCAAGAGTTCAAGGGCAGCCTGGGCTACACAGTGAGACCCTATCTGGAAAAAATAAAAAATAAAAAGATGACGATCTCTACACCTTTAAAATTTGGTGTTTCATGCATTCATTTTTCCATTTGTGTCATAATTAACTATGTGCAGAACTCTGGTAATAGTAGGATGAGACTCAAATACATAGTTTTCCTGTTTTAAAGAGTAAGAGTACAAATTCAATATCAAGTCCTAAGTACTATCTTGTTAATCAGCAGATAGTCAGACAAGGGAACAGTTATTTTTTCTTGAGAGAAAGAGAAGTAGTTTGGAAAGGAACACAGAAGTAAAGATGCTTGGACAGAGTCCTATGCATGATGAGGCAATGAAGTGTAATAGCTTAAAGCACAGACTCCAGAGTCAGATGTCTGGGTTCATTACCTTCCACTACCACTCTCTGGTTGTATAACCTTGAACACGGTACCCACACTTTCTATACCTTGTTTTTCTCACCCGTTCTTTCTCATAGGGTTGTTGAAAAGACTGAGCCAAGTTGTATGAGGAACTAAGACAGTACGGGGCACATGGTAAAAGGTATATATATATATGCTATCTGTGGGGCTGGGATTTAGCTCAGTGGGTAGAGCACTGCAGTCTCTGAGGTCCCAAGTTCAATTCCCAGCACCACAAAAATGGGAGAAGGACCTGGCAATCCACTCCCAAGGCAATCCTGAAATAGTCCGCTATTGAAAACCATATGAGGGTCTCTATGAGTCGGGTACCGACTCGACCGGCACCTAACAACCTAACATATGCTATCTACTACTATCAATTTTTTGAGATAGTGTTCTTATTTTAATATCATCTTAAAAAGAACAAATATTCTATCAACAAGAGAGGAAAGTATGATCTATATATATATGATAAAGCCATGAAAATGTGAAAACAATGTAAGTAGTTCAAGGAACTGCAGATAGTCTACAGGTTATAATTTAGAGTGTGAGGTAAAGACATAAGGATGAAAGAAATGTGGTATATAATGAAGATCAATGAAGGATATCAAGCAGGTGAGTACCACGATCACATTTGTTTTTCAAAGAGCATCCTGTCACACTGTGAATTACCTAGAATAGGAAATGAGTTCAAAACTGGTAAAACTGTATAGGCAGGAGAAAATTAGCAAAACTTAATTATCAGAGCAAATGAGAAAGATAAACAGAATTGGTTACTAGAAATAAAAAGGATAAAGATTCTATCACTGATTACTTGTGGGAAGTGAAAAAGAGAACTAGCCCAGATTGTGACTTCCAAAAAGATGTTCTACACTACCATCTAGCATATGGGACAAACACTAGGTATTGGCTAGCTACTAAAAAAGGGTTTAGGTCAGTTGATAGAGTGCCATGCTGAACTCTCTGAGGATCAGGGTTTGATCCCCAGTATCAAAAAAACGGGAGAAAGACGTGGCAATCCACTCCCAAAATAATCAGCCATTGAATACCCTGTGAGGGTCATTATGAGTTGTACTTGACTCCACAGCACCTAACAATAACAACTAAAAGGGGGTTTTAAATGCTCATGCAAATGAAATTCTCTAGATTCCATAAACTGAGTTGATTTATTCACTTCACTTACTTATCAAAAGTTAAGGCAATATAGTTAGCCCTTCATACCTGGTACAGCAGCCAAGCATGGTCTAAAAATATTAGGAAAAAATATCCATCCATATTATACATGCCGATGCTCTTTTTACTTCTCTTATTCCCTGAAGTACAGCAAGTATTTCCATAGCATTTACATTGTATTAGGTCTTATAAATAACCAAGAGATGATCTCTCTATCTTCTTCTATGACCTATAGAATTTTTTGCTGTCCTCATCCTCATCTCTATTCTCCTCATCCCCAGAATTCCTGGCAGCATTTCAAACAAAACTAAACACTCCTAAGCAATTTCAATTTCATGCACCATTACTTGTGATCCTTCACTTACTTATTTGTATTTTCCTACTTTTTTTTTTTTTTGTAGTACTTAGAGGCTGAACCCAGGACCTTACACATACTTTGCAAGTACTCTACCATTGGGTTGCAGCCCCACAACATTTTAAATTTTTTTTATTTTGAATCAGGGTCTCACTACATTATTACACAGGCTGCCTCTGGCCTCTGACTGATGATCCTCTTGGCTCCACCACACAAGTTGCTGGGATTAAAGGCCTGTGCCACAGTGACTGGTTATTTACTTATTTTTAAGGAAATATGAAATTAAAGATAACCTGAGCATGAATACAAAGTTCTTTTAAAATAGCTTTAAGAAATACAAATACAGAAAAATAATCAACTGAAAGGATTACTGAAGGAAAACTGATTTACTGGGAAAACATTTTTAAAACACTATAAATGTTTTATTTATCTATTTTGTTTTTCTATTTTATTTGTTTATCTATTTTGTGGTGCTGGGAGTCAAACCTGGGGTCCCATGTATGTTCAGCAAGGGCTCTATTACTGAGCTCCATTTTTGGCCCCCTTGTACTTCAAATGAATGTTAAAGAATGAATTTTTAAAAGTTTTTAATTATCCTTTTAGAAAAGATCAACATGTCAAGCTGAATTTGAAGAAACTTTCTTTCCACAGACCTAATTCCAGCTCTACAAATGTTGCTACAGTCAACAATAAGCCCCAAAGTAAGGTATTATATAGTCTTTCAGTCACAGGAAGTCAAAATGATATTAAAAGAAAAGCACTGTCATGTAAATAGGGAAAAGGTATGTCATCAACATGGGATACTTCTAAGATTTGCAAAGGAAATAGAAGTAGGAGAGAGTTATTTTAAAGAAAAATAGAAACTAGGTAATTGTAATCTTAGCAAAAACAAAATAAAACAAATATCTGAACATCTGTTTCTTGAAAGAGGCCTGTGAAGGTGAACAAAAGAATGACACTAAGAGGCAAAGTCTGGAAATGGAAGTGGAATAAAAGCATTTAAATATGAAAGGAGGAAAAATTCCGAAAGTACCAGTGAAAAACCTGCTAAATTTGCTGCTAGGGCTGGGGACTGGCAAAGTAAGAAAAATTAGAAGTAAAAATAACAAGAAATTAAACTGTAAAAGGTTTTACCTGAGGAAGACGACAGAAGGTTTTAAATACTCATTGAACATCCTGGATTTAACCCAGTAATGTAACTAATACAAAACTTTAAGCAGGCAAGACCAAGTCACCGTGATAGTGTCTGGGGAGGGGGGGACAAATGTGAAGCCACAAGAACAGGTGTAGGCTAGACAGAGAGGTAGGTGATATCAGCTTTTAGATAGTAGTTGAAACAATGATAGTAGGTGGGATTACCAAGAGAGAGCGTTTAGAAAACATTTTTATCTGGAAAACCATAGAGAAATCTAGTTGGCTACAAAACTGAAAAGTTTCTTTAGAATTCACTTTTAAATCACTTTTAAATCTAATTATAATATTTTGCTACTGTTTAATTCCCAGTCAAAAACAAAAAAATAGTGGATCATCAGTTTCACTTTTCAATAATGTAAAATTGTTGTAGTTACTGTAAAGGAGTACTCATTTGTATGTTATCATTTGTCTTCTGACATCAAACCTAGCATACACTGAAAAGAATCACAATGATTAAATCCCCCAAAAAAATCAGACACTAAGTTTACAGGTGTTTTTAAAATGTCAAGGTTATCTTATCATTGAAGGATAAAAACAAAGAAGATGAAAGAATATATCTTTAACCTGAAAATACAAAGACATGGTGAGAAAAGAAGGGACTTCAACAAACTGAACAATCTGGTTTGAAATACCCTATAAATTTGCTTATTCCACTGCTACACCTGAAAAACCCACACAGAGTATAACGAAGTAATGTGCTACCGGGCACCATGATGCACACCTATATTACCACGACTCAGGAGGCTGAGGCAGGAGGATCTCAAGCTTGATACCAGAGGAACTGTGCAACTTAGTGAGATCCTAAATCTATGCAACTTACTGAGACGCTATTTCAAAAATAAAAAAGTAGCTGGGTGTGCAGCTCAGTGGTAGAGCACTTATGTAGCAGGTGTGAGGCCCAAGATTCAAACCACTCCCCCACTGTAGAGGGGAGGGGATAGACGGGAGGGGATGGGAGGGGAAGGAGAGGAGGGAAGGAAAGGGGAAAAGAAAAGACTCAAACAGAAGGAGAAGAAAAGAAAACAGAGAAGAGAAGAGAAAGAAGAAGAAAAGAAAGAAAAAGGAAAGGAAAAGAAAAGGAAAATGAAAAGAAGCCTTTAGGAAAAGGAAAAGGAAAAGGAAAGGAGCCTTTAAAATAGAGATATTTACTCTGAAATCACTGTTACTCCTTCTAATACTTTTTAATACTGTAGGGAGGTAGTAGTATCAACGATCATTCCTTCCAGCATACAATTAGACATCTTACTGAAGGCAATTCCTATGTATTTTTGTTTATCTGAAAAAAGTCTGAAATTTTGTGAATTCCTTTGGAAATGGCAATGTTTCTTCAAAATGAAAAGTTAAAAGACAAAACTCAGATAAATAAAAACAAATACTAGCATTCTCCATAAAGTTTAGGCAATGCCTGATTAATAAATATTACTCTTCCATTGAAGATCTCTGACATAGCTTCCTTTTTGTAATGTACTAGAATTTCTGACTTTCCTTTTTATAAAAGGCTTATATATTCATACAAAAATTTAATGAAACTACTTTAGACACAGGCTAAAAAATCTGATGCAGAAACCAAAACACAGCCTGAAGTCTATGCCCCTAACTTTAATAAAAACCAAAACAAAGCCTAAAGTCTATGCCCTCAAACTTTAATAATTTAATTAGTTTATGGAAAGCAAATTTTAAAGGGCTTAATTGAATTATTTTTTATTTATTTAAAGAAAAGCCAAGTTTCAAAACTTGGTAAGAGATCTTTTGTGTATGTGTGTGATACTTGGAGGATGAACTCAGGGCCTTGTAGACTTTGCAAATACTCTACTATTGGGTTGGACCCCCAGCTCACGATTTAATTTTTGATCTTGAGACAGGGTCTCACTAAGTTACACAGGCTGCCTATGGCCTTGAACCTGCAATCCTCCTGCCTCAGCCTCCCAAGTGTGAGACACCCAACCAGCTTAAGAGTTCTTTTTGGTATGACTTATTTAGCAGATGCACTGACTATGTGATAAATATATACAGAGTGTACACACACACACACACACACACACACACACACACACACTCTCTCTCTCTCTCTCTCTCTCTCTCTCTCTCTCTCTCTCTCTCTCTAGATGCTGTTACAAAACAAAATGTTAGATTAGAGGTGACAGCTATGTGAAGTGGTAAATAATGAAGAAAATACAAGACACGAAGTGAAAAAGAATGGTTACATTTTCTGCAAGCAGAACACTTTATACATTGGAAACAGGTTACGTTCACTCAGATGACCTTAAAATTAAAATGTACATCTGAAAACCTTTCCCTGATAGAACAGAAGGTTCAATCATACAGTCCAATCAAAAATTACTATTTTGACATAAATATAAAAGAAAGTGTAATTTTTAACTTAAATATATTTTGGTAAATTTGATACTTATTGAAAGCCCACTATTATCTGGCAGAGTAAACAATTCTAATTTCTCTTGCTGTGGTGTTACATGTACTGAGTCAGGGACATCAATGTCATTGGAACAAACAAAAAGGAAAGTCAAAAAGGTTCTGTATATTATTATGCACACTATGATTTCATTTTCTTACTCAAGCTAAAAAGCAGTTTGCTCTTCAGGTAGAATTAAAAAATACTTAAACTTAGTTCAATTTTTTTCAAAAAAAAAAAAGAAGGCACTGATTTCTTTCTTACAAATCTATCCAATCTGTTTCAGTTCCCTCACAAATTAGCCTAAACTTCAGTATCAATCATTTCAACACTCACCCAATTTTTCTGCTCTCTTGTCCAGAAATACCAGCATTGACCAACACTGTTACCAATTTAACAACCATCATTTCCTCTGATACTGCTGCCAGGATGCTAAATACCATCATGAAACAGAATCTAAGCACACTAACTTGTTAATATTTGCTATTGTTGTTAGGTGCCATTAAATCAGATCCAACTCATAGTGACCCTAGGTACAACAGAACGATATACTGCCCAATTCTGTGCCAGGCACACAATCTTTTTTATGTTTAAGCCCACTGCTGAAGACACTGTGTCAATCCATCTAGTTGAGAGTCTCCCTGTTTTGCATTGACCTGCCACTCTCCCAAACATGATTTCCTTCTCCAGGTATTATCGGTCCCTCCTGTGTCTAAAATACATAACATGTAGTCTAGCCATCCCTGCTTCCAAGCAGCACTCTAGTTGCACACCTTCTAGGACAAATCTGTTGGTTTTTTGGCAGTCCATGGTATATTCTATATTCATCTCCAATACGATAATTCAAAAGCATCAATTCTTCTCCTGTCTCTCTTACTCAATGTCCAGCTTTCACAACCATATGACACAAGTGAAAATACCATGGCATGAATCAGGCGCACCTGCTCTCTAACGCCCTGGGTTCCATCCCCAGCATCACAAAAACAGGAGAAGGACATGGCAACCCACTCCCAAAACAAACCCCGATCAGCCATTGAAAATGCTATGAGGGTCCTTATGAGTCAGATCCGACTCAACCACACCTAACAATAAATCTCTTGAATATTAGAAATTCATAAATCCCCTTTTTATTTGGATGGCTAAGCCTAATCACTAATCAGTAATCCTTTTTTACTAAATGGTCCACAACTTTTCTACTGAAAAATTTTATCACTTACTTCTAGAACAGTGTCACTGCCTAACCAGGACTTTCCCCAGGTAAAATATTTCACATTATGCAATCTGTCAATTATGAACCTAACTATCTTTCTAAATAGTCCAAATAAACTACTTTATACATACCACCTCCAACTATTCATCTATCTATGATCTTTAAAATCCACTGAATATCAAAGATCTCACATATCTTGAATTTTGCTCTTTCAGTTTTTTCCCATTAACCCATAGGTTTTATACAATTCATCTTCCTTTAAATTACCATACTCTGGCTCTCCTTCCATTACTACCAAAATATTGAATTGAGCCCTATTACTTCTAAACAAACTCCAATGTTCTTTTATAAATAATTTTTGGGTTGGGGATATAACTTAGTGGTAAAGTGCTTGCCATAGCATGTATATGGCCCTGTTCAATACCCAGCACTGAAAACAAAATTTAATTGCAAACTCAGAGAAATTTCAAGAATCATAAAAATGCCTTCCATACCTCCATCACCCAAATTCATAAACTCTTAACAATTCTCTGTATTTGATCCATCACTACTACTCTTCCCTCAGTTAACACATACACATACACACACCCTCATTCACTCTACTATTAGACTTTTTCTGAACCATTTAATAGAGACTACAGACTTGAATGACCCATCACCTTTAAATATCCTAGTGTGTACTTCTTTAAGAAAAGGACACATGCCTATATAACCTGGGAAATCAATATGGATTACACTACCATCAATCTGACAGACGGCCAGCCTGCCCCACTGTGGGGGCTTACGTGTTGCAATGAGACTGAAAGCTATGTCACCAGTATCTCAGATACCTGGAGGGTCACTCATGTGGAAAGGTTTCAGCTGAGCTTTCAGACTAAGACAGACCAGGGAGTTGGACCTGGTGAAACATTCCTGAAACAACTAGCCACTGAAAACCATATGAATAGCAAAGAAACACTGTCAGATATAGTGCCAGAAAATGAGCCTCCCAGGTTGGAAGAACTCAAAAGACTACTGGGGAAGAGTTGCCTCCTCAAAGTAGAATCTACCTTGAAGACGGAAATGGAGTAAGGTCCCAAGGATCTCCATTTGCTGATGTGGCACAACTCAAAATGAGGAGAAACAACTGTAAACATCCATTAATAACTGAACCATGGAATGTACACAGTATGAATCTAGGAAAATTAGAAATTGTTAAAAGAGAAATGGAGTACGTAAACATTGACATTCTAGGCATCAGTGAGCTAACATGGAAAGGCATGGGCCATTTTGAGTCAGATAATCATGGGGTCCACTATGCTGGGAATGACAAACTAAAGAGAAATGGGATTGCATTCATCATCAAAAAAAGACATCGCAAGATCTATACTGAAATACAATGCTGTCAGTGATAGAAAAATTCCCATATGCCTACAAGGAAGGCCAGTTAATATAACTACTATTCAAATTTATGCACCCACCACTAAGGCCACAAATGAAGAAAGGGAAGATTTCTACCAGCTTCTGTAATCTGAAATAGATCAAACATACAATCAGGACATACTGATAATTACCGGTGACTGGAATGCAAAGGTTGGAAACAAAGAAGGCGGCTCAGTAGTTGGAAAATATGGCCTTAGTGACAGAAACAATGCTGGAGATCACATGATAGAATTTTGTCAGACCAATGACCTTTGCGTTGCAAAAACATTTTTTCACCAACATAAATGGCGACTATACACGTGGACTTCACCAGATGGAACATATAGGAACCAAACTGACTATATTTGTGGAAAGACACGATGGAAAAGCTCCCGTATCAAATGTTAGAACAAGACCAGGTGCTGACTATGGATCAGACCATCAATTTCTCATATGCAAGTTCAAACTGAAGTTGAAGAAAATTAGAACAAGTGTATGAAAGCCAAGGTATGACCTTGAGTATACCCCATCTGAGTCCAGAGACCACCTCAAGAACAGGTTTAATGCATTAGACACAAATGATAAGAGACCAGATGAGTTGTGGCATGACATTAAAGATACCACTCATGAAGAAAGCAAAAGGTTATTAAAAAGCCAAGAAAAAAAGAAAAGACCAAATTACATGTCAAAGAGACTCCGGAACTTGCCCTTGAACATCAAGCAGCTAAAGTAAAAGGAAGACGTGATGAAGCTAAGGAACTAAACAGAAGATTTCAAAAGGCAGTTCGAGAAGGCAAAAACAAATATAATAATGACATATGCAAAGAGCTAGAGACAGAAAACCAAAAGGGAAGAACACACTCTATGTTTCTCAAACTTAAGGCATTAAAGAAAAATTCTAGCCTCGAGTGGCAATAGTGAAAGACTCTGCAGGGAAAATATTAAATGCATGAAACATCAAAAGATGGAAGAAATACAGAGTCATTATACAAAAAAGAATTGGTACATGACCAACCATTGCAAGAGGTTGCACATAAAGAGGAATCAATGGTACTTAAGGGCGAAGTGGAAGCTGCCTTGAAGGAACTGACAAAACACAAGGCTCCAGGAATTGATGGAGTACCAATAGAGATGTTTCAACAAACAGATGCAGGACTGGAAGTGCTAACATGTTCATGCCAAGAGATTTGGAAAACAGCTACCTGGCCAAGTGACTGGAAGAGATCCATATTTGTGCCTATTCAAAAAAAAAGGGGATCCAACTGAATGTGGAAACTCTTGAACAATATCATTAACATCACACACAATCAAAATTGTACTAAAGATCATTCAAAAGCAATTGCAGCAGTATATAGGTAGGGAACTGCCAGAAAATCAAGCCAGATTCAGAAGAGGGCAAGGAACCAGGATCATTAGTGTTGACATCAGGCGGATATTAGCTGAAAGCAGAGAATATCAGAAAAATGTCTACCTATGTTTTATTGACTATGCAAAGGCATTAGACTGTGTGGATCAAAACAAATTATGGATAACACTTCAAAAAGTGGGAATACCATAGTATCTCATTGTACTCATGAGGAATCTGTAAATGAACCAGGAGGCAGTTGTTTGAATAGAACAAGGAAACACTGCCTGGTTAAAAGTTGAAAAGGTGTGTCTTAGGGTTGTATATTGTTGTCATCTCTCTTCAATTTATATGCTGAACAAATAATCTGATAAGCTAGACTTTACGAGGAAAAACGCAGCATTAGGACTGGAGGAAGACTCATTAACAACCTGTGTTCTGCAGATGACACAACTCTGCTTGCTGAAAGTGAAGAGGATTTAAAACATTTACTGATGAAGATCAAAGAACATAGCCTTCAGTATGGATTGCAGCTCAGCATCAACAAAACAAAAATCCTTACAATTGGGTCAGTATGCAACCTCACAATAAATGGAGATAAGACTGAGGTTGTCCACGATTTTGCTTTTACTTCATTTTACAATCAACACTCATGAAAGCATCAGTCAAGATATCAAAAGAGGCACAGCTTTGGGAAAAGATATGGCAAATGATCTCTTTAGAGTACTGAAATGTAAAGATATCACATTGAAGACAAAGGTGCACCTGACTCATGCAATGGTATTTTCAGTCACATCATATGGTTTTGAAAGCTGGACATTGAACAAGGGAGACAGAAGAACTGATGCTTTTGAATTATGGTGCTGGAGACTATTACTGAATATACCATAGACTGCCAAAAGAACCAACAGATCTATCCTAGGAGAAATGCAACCAGAGTGCTCTTTGGAAGCAAGGATTACTAGACTGTGTCTTAAGTATTTTGGACATGTAGTCAGGAAGGACCAATCGCTGAAGAAAGACATCATGTTTGGGAGAGTGGCAGGTCAACAAAAAAAAGGAAAACCCTCCACCAGATGGATTGACACAGTGTCTACAATAATGGGCTTAAACATAAATAAGATTGTGTGCCTGGCACAGAATCGTGTTTTGTTCCACTGTACATAGAGTCACTATGAGTAGGATTCAACTGGACGGCACCTAACAACAACAAACCATCAATGTACACAGCTCATTCCAATGTCATCGACTATCCTGATAGTGTTCTCTTTTCCTCTGTGGCATAGGACTCCATATAGCAACATGTTATATTAATTTTCAAATTTCTTCATGCTCCTCCAATCAGGAATATTTTCTCATTCATGTCCTCATCAGTTTATGAAGAATACAGAATTTATAGTCTGTCCAGTGACCCAGAACCTGGCTGGACAGATTATTTCTTCATGACCAGATCCACATCATACTGTCTTTGCAAAAATGCCACACACAAGATATTACATTTTTCTCAGCTCACTCTTTCACAGAATGTATAATGTGAACCTATCTTACCACTAGTGAAGTTAAATTGGTCATGCTAGTATTTCCAAGGTTTCTCCTACTTTTCCCCTTTCATTTTTTCCTTTTAATCAGTTGGTATCTTGTGGAGACATATCGCAAGATTATGCCAACATTTTTAAACAGATATCTTCTCTACCAGCTTCTACCTGCTAATAAAAGAAATCAACTGCATGACAATTTTGGAGAATACAATCCCATAAAAAGGGAATAACTAGTACAAAGGCTTTAATTATAATTAGGATTTGCAAGTATGAAGTACAGGAGAAAAAAACAGTATAACTGAAGCACATTAGAAAAAGGGAACTTTTCTTACAGACATTTGTTATGTATCCTCCCTAACAGATTCTAAGTTTCTTGCAAGAAAGGATATTATTATTAATTTTTATATCTAATTGGTTAATTCATCTTTTGATATATGCCTACTGTATGCACCAGATACTATTTAAGGCACAAAGTTCTAAAAAGTACAAGGAAAGGTCTTTGATATTAAGAAGCTTACAACAATTAGGGAAACATATACAAAAATTAATTGCAACATAGCAGGAAAATTCTATGTAATAGAAGTACAAATTTCCGTAGGAGTACTCCATATCCAGAAAAAAAATTATCACTGTATCTTAATTCATTAGTCTATATTAAGTGCATTCAATTTTCCAATTCCCATCATCTCCTCAATGCATTACAATGCCACTCCTAGCCCCAGTATTAAAATAAAATGTCTTTTGTCAAGGTCATTGTCTTAAGTGTGTTTGAGCTGTTATAAAAAAATACCATAGCCTGAGTACTTTATAAATAAAAGAAACTTATTGCTAACAGTTCTGGAGGCCAAGAAGTCCAAGATTAAGACACCAATATAGTCAATGCCTTGTAAATGCTCTCTCTCTCTACTAGGTGTGTCTTCATAGAACACAAGGGGCAATCAAGCCCCATTTGGGCCTCTTTTATAAGGACACTCATCCTATTCACAACAGCAAAGCACCTAAGACTTAATCATTTTCCAAAGGCTCCACCTCTTAATATCACTACATCAGGGATTAGGTTTCAACATACAAATTTGGGGGGGGGAACACAAACATTCACAGTAGTCATTAATGACTTTGCCAAAGTCACAAGATGTCTTTCAGTCCTAATTTTGCCTTAGACTTCTATGTTTTATGACATACTCATCTCTTGACTTCTAAGGCACTCTTCTCCCACCCACAGCCTCTAGGCAGTTCATATTTTCAATTATTGACTGTACTTTACCACACTTTAAAAGCTGAAGATTCAGCTTTCTTAAGTTACATACATACAAGGAAACACATTCCTTTTCCATATGAATGACTTTTAAGCTGACTCTTCTAGCCTAGGACATCTCTCTCCTGTGTTCCCACTGCTATAGAGAATTTCTACTTGGCTTTCACATAGATCTCTCAAAGACAAAAAGACATGTCCCTATTTCAGAAACTTCTCCCCTTAAATACCTACAACAGTATATGAAAAGATATCCTAAATTAAACAAGTAAATACACATCATTCCATACTCTGCTCTCATTCTCTCTCCCTACATACAAATCAGTCCGTCGTGTCCTAGAAATCCAACTTTTCATCTATTAATCTCAATTCTTCTTCCACGATGACTATGTTCAAGCCATGATAATTTCTTTCACGCATCATGACCAAATCACTTTCATTAATTTCTCTGCATATACACACTTAGTTTTAATTAAAAAACTAAACATATCCTCCACAAGAATGCTAAAAGGATTATTAAAAAATATTCTGTCAAGAAATGAGGTGTATCCCTTTAACCTCAACACTTATTATAGAGTCTAAGGAAGGAAAACTGTCAGTTTGAGGCCAGCCTGGGCTACGTAAGGAGTTTGAGGCAGTCTATGCAACACAGTGAGACCTGTCTCAACAAAACAAAAAGAGGCATTTCACTTACTCTTCTATCTAAATCCATCATTTGTTTTCCTTTGCCTTCAGGAAAGAAACCCACTTTTGGTGGGACATAAAAGAATCTTGATTCTGTCCCATATCAACACCTCTAGCTACTGCTTAATAATACCCTGTGTTTTTTTCTATGCTATATCCAATAATACAAAATTACTTTATCCCATCAATTTTCAAGATTAATTTTCAAAACACTAGTCAGTATCTAATGTGTTTGTAGGTGAGTGAGAAAACACCCAGCATCTCTTCCGCTTTATGAAGTAATACAAGCTGTGAGCACATCTGTACTTTACCATCACTTGAAGTGGTAATCATAAAAACAAAAGGAAATTTTAAAAAGTGGTCTCTTATCTTTGCATTTTCTATGGTGCAGTAACATCTTAGAATCTGTAACTGCAACTTACCAGTAGAAAATTACAAATGGGAATATGAGTTTGGCACAATTAGCAAATATCACATACTTACAAATACCTTTTAGATCCTTGGTAAGACCATGTAAAACATTACAGTTATTTTCCACTTTTTGTTTATGTACCTTCAACTAAAGGGAACAGGCAGAAAGCAGATTTCTCTTCACTTATCATGCTTGTTCCTCAAATCAAATGCCTTATAAGCGCTTTTGTTAGGTACTATCAAATTGAGTACAACTCATAGCGTCCCTATGTTCAACAGAACAAAGCACTCCCAAACACTGTGCCATGCCTAGCACTGTGTCAGTACTTCTCTGCTATTCACAGGGTTTTCAATGGCTGTTTTGGGATTGCTTTGGGAGTGGATTGCCAGATCCTTCTCTCATTTTTGTGGTGTTGCGAATCAAACCCAGGGCCTCAGAGAACACAGAGCAACACTCTACCAACTGAGCTAACCCCAGCATCACCCTTACAGGTAGGAATTAAATACCCAGTAAAAGATCTCAAATTTTTCTGTACAAGGCCAGATCAAAAATATTTTAGGCTTTGCAGGCCATATGATCTCTTGTCATAACTACTCAACTCTGCCACTATAGCAACTACAGACATTGCATAACCAACTGTCTGTGTCTCAATAAAACTTTATTTACAAGAACAGGGAGTGAGCTAGACTCACCCATAAACAGTAGTTTCTTAACCTCTCGCACAAAGCATTCTTCTAACTCTGTACTTACCATTCTACTAAACTCATGAAATAGCAACAAGCAAGTTATTTCATTGCAGTTTCCTTCAAAAAACTCTAGGAGATTATGCATCAAATTCACAGCAAAACACAGACAATGCTTCATAAAGTATGATAGGGCTTACAATGTCTCATTTTTAAAGAAAGAATTCTCACTTTACTAACATCAGAAAAGAAGCAATATACTTTTAAATAATGTCAATGCAATGGTACAACTTTATAATCACCAGAATGAAGTACAAACACAATATAATGCTTCTTTCTCATTATCTCAGTTTATTACTGCTTTCAAAAAATTCTTTCAAACACTTAGAAATACCAAATTTGCTTTAGGTTTTCAGAGGTGAATTTGAACATTAGTAATTAAACTTGAATGGCTAAGTTAATTTTCAATTACTATTTGAGAACAAATTACTAGTGCAGCCATATCCAGCAAATACAGAGATGGCCATTTTAAACCCTGAACAACCTGTCAGAAAATTTAGAAAATTTTAACTTTTTCTTAATAGAGAACACAAAGATAACACAGAAGGTAAAAAGGGAAAATACTGATGAAGTGATCAACAAATGCCTGATGGATTAAAGCCAAAAATAAAATGTACAAAAATTCTTTCCTTCATTCTTCTGTTTAGCTATTTTACAGATGACTAGATGTATGATAGAGGAAAAGCAGGTATAAATAGTCTCAGTTTACAAGCAAACTCACTAAAGAAGGGAATCTATAATCATTATGACTGTAAAATTTGCAGCTGCACTCTTCAAAGACAGAAATCAGAATTTCTATTTTAACTTCTATTTCCAATTTTCTTATTTCAAAGGCAATTAAGGACTCGGAATGAATCTGCATACTTTTAGCCCATGGAGTAAGAGTTAGTAAGTATAACCATTAATAGTGTAATAAATATTACCTTTAATGGCACCTGAAAATAAACTGATAATAGTCCAAAAGTAGTTTCCTCATTCAAAATAAAGCCGAAATGCTCTGGTTTACTCTAACAGCTTAAAAAAAATAACCAAAAGAACAATTTGTGTGTGTGTATGTGTGTGTGGTCCTGAGGGGCTGAAACCAGAGCCTTGTATATACCTTGTAGGCACTCCAGCACTGAGCTGAACATCCAGCCCAATTTTTACTTTTTATTTTGAGTCAGGGTCTACCTAAGATACCCAGGCTGCCGCTGACCTCAAATTTGCAATCCTCCTGCCTCTGTCTCCCACGCTGCTGGGATTACAGGCGTGTGCCACTGCACCAGGCACCAAAGAGCTTATTTAAAAACAGCATCAGATATTTTAAAGAATGAGGTGTTAAGGTTTAACAAAATTCTAGGCAAAGTGTGCTAGATATACTCATAATTTCTTCTATCTTTTTTCTACCACTATTTAAAGGGAATTTTCCCAGGCTAGCAAGTGGTTTTCTACAGGTAATATAAAATGATACATTTAGTAATTTCTTATGATTTGCTTAACTCACTTGGGAAATACCCTTGGTATAGAATTATAATTATTACATGGTATTTTTAAAAATATCATTCAGTATGTTTGATATGATGTGAAGAAATTGTACTTATTCATAATATAGGTCCAAAAAATGCCTATTATTATACTACACGTCTTTTTATTTTCCCTCCCGGGGCTGAGGATGGAACCGAGGGCTCTGCACTTGCAAGGCTAGCGCTCTACCACTGAGCTAAATCCCCAACCCCATTAAACATGTCTTTTACAAACTTTCCAAACTTACATAAAACCCAAACCTAAATAAACTCCTGTTTGTTACAGTATGGTAAATAAATTACCTCAATTTCCAGTTTCCCATTAAGAGAAAAAACGTTTTTATTTCCAGTTCATCTACAAGTAGTGTTTATTCAATTCCATCTATGATTAAATACATTAAAAACTACTTACAGTAAATATCCGTCTGCCAGTTCGATCAAAAGTTACACAGTACACAGAGGACAAGTGTCCAAGAATTCGTTTGTGCATCTTCATGTGCTGATATACTGCAGTGGGAACCAGTCGCTCAAGTCTGTATCTCCCATTCAGCTTCCTTGAAAACAGAGTATCCGCTACCAAGAAAATGGGAATATAAATATAACCCAGAAATAAATTTTCTTAAATTATCAGATTTGAATAATTCACATATTTCAATTTATCACATGTTGGTAAAAATAAAAATGCTTTCTAATATACCTGGCTCCTATTTAAAAGTCTTCAGAACAGTCAATAAAAACATTTATTTCACTTGAAAAAAGTTCTGACCAGCACTACCCTCCTTTTATAAATAAGCAAATGCAATTTAACGACCTGTCTAAAGTCAAGAGTAAGGCATGAAGCTAGGATTAAACCTAGCCTTCTTTACTCTCTGAGGTCTTTAAAAACAAAAACACTTCATATATTTTCTTTAAAAGCCCCCAGGAGACAGTTCTTCTTATAAAAGTACTTAAAACTGGATCCAGTAATTTCTATTCTTATTAACCAGTAACACTCTAAATATGACTCACAGAATGGTGTTTAAGAAATCTTTGCAAGAGAAATAAGTCACTTGCATTATTAAAATATTAAAACTGAGGATCTTCACAAACACTTGTGTGATTCCTTCTGTAGAACCCATTAGCAATTGCTTTTTTATTCATTCTAACCATTCTTAAAGAGCTGACTGAAGTTTATTTTCTGCCTTAGAACTTTATATGCTGACTCTAACCCAAAATGTTTTCGTTTAACTAAATTATTACTGTACTTATTTTCTATAGTCTTAACTTATGGACAACGAAGGTGCTCAATAAATATATGCTGACTGAATTCTAGGCACATTATTACCTACAGATCACCTTTTCATAAGGGTAATTTTCCCAAACCAAGACATTATGTCCATTGATTAGTTCGCAATAGTTTTTCACTTAAATTTAGTCCAAAAGAAAATTAAATATATACACAAACTACTACTCAACCCAGGTTTAGAGCCTAGTAATTATGCCCTAAAGTTGATGAAACACAAGTATCTCAAGTATACATTGTAAAGACTATTTTTCGCACATCCAGTAAATGTTTGGCTTGCCCTACATTTGCAGGCCAAAAACAAAACAAAAAAACCCAAAAACAAACCAGAAAACATCATCTTTGGGCCTAGTGATAAGATATGAAAATGAATGCTTTGCAAACTCCAGGGCAATAATATGTCAAAGAAAAATCATATTATGTTTATATGTTCTTTTATTACAGCCATCACTTTGTATTCTCAAAG
Source organism: Pedetes capensis (assembly GCA_007922755.1). Classification (NCBI taxonomy): domain Eukaryota; kingdom Metazoa; phylum Chordata; class Mammalia; order Rodentia; family Pedetidae; genus Pedetes; species Pedetes capensis. Next base: position 24,472 of record VMDO01007956.1, read on the forward strand.
TGTTTCTCTTGCAGTTAGCATACAAATCCTATATAATAATCTAGTCTAACAACTGGGAATGTCTAAGAGTAGGTTAGACATTGTGAATTAAGAGCATTTAGATTTAAGTAGGCTACACAATAATTTACAGAGACTCAGTAAGTTCCCATCACAGCCTAGCCAGATACATTTTTCTTTATGCACAGAAATGACCTGGCAAGATATCTTCTAATGCTGTGGCTCCACACTGATCTTGTCCATATAAAACCATAGGTACCAACTGTCTTGCCAAAAGAGAACTCAAACTATCTTATCCAAATACCAAGGACCACTGACATCTCAGATTCACTCACCTGTCCTGTAAGAAAATAAGTAATGACACATCACACAAAAGTTGCCAGTGCTGTCAAGATGTACTTTAATTCCTTCTGTTCAAAATTTACAAAATGTCAAATTTTATGAATATAATATTGTTCAATATGAAAATATTATTGCCAAAAATAATTAAAACATCAAAACTATTATTTCACAACGATGATTAAGCACTAGTACATACACCAAAAATTTTCAAATTATTATAAACAAAATAGAGCTAATAAAGTATTTCTAGTCCAAACCTTTAAATATTAGAAAATGTTACTGCTATCTTAAAAACATAAGTTTTAATCAATCTCTGTGCTAAACTAGAATTAAATCTTTATTTCAGGAGTCAACGGGGAAAAAACAACAAAAAAGACCCTTTCAAAAACTCCCTTTACAACAACTACTCAAGTAAAACTTCAAAAACATTTTAAAAATGAAATACCTTTGTAGTTACAACTATTTCACCCTACCCTTTGTAGTGTTTAGGTACCAATTAACTGTTGAATATACCTACTATGACTCTATCCTATAGGAGAAGATGCCTTGTTTTCAATTTATAAAGCTATGCATAAGAAATATGACAGACTAAAAGAATAATATGGAGAGTTCTCAAGTTGTAAGCTGGTGGTTCACACTTTATAATTACAGGAATTAAAAGAAGAAAATGTATAGATGGTTCAGTAATGGAAGTACAATCAAGAAGGCTAAGTCTGAGGAAAATCTGACCAGATCAAATAGGTAGATAATTTTTACAAAGTGAGACAGAATAACGTGTAACTCTTATTCAATGAATTCATTTTCTATTATACCATTGGCATAACATTTATCTCCTTTACTAGATCTTAACCACTTTATTAAAGAACAGAAATTCTTTCTTATTTAATTTACAAGTGAATGCAGAGTCTTTTAAACAAAAAAGTACATAAATAAATCTTAGTAAGATATACAGGATGGTCCAATTTAATTTATAATTCTATGGCAGAAAGGCAAATGGCAATTATCCACTTTCTAACAGTAACTGACTAATTGGATTTTTGAGTAAAAAGGAAATGTCTTGGATTATAAGAAAACCTTAAATTTTATTAAACTAGAGCATGGATTTTTTTTAAAATATACATCGTGAAAACAGACATAAGACAAAAAGGAACAGGTTCTTCATATGATAGAGTTTTAACCTTAAATTAAGTACCATAAATGACACTGGTTTAAAAGTATACTTATTTTCCTAAGTATGGTGATGGAAAATAGTTTTAATCAAAGCCTACCAAAGCAATGCTAAATTTTTTTCACTTGGCAATTCTTTCTTATCCTCCAGAGCCATTCCTCCTCTAGGTGACTTTCAAAAGCATCCTAACTTGTTGCGTCCTAATATCATTCCTCTGCTCAAAACTACAATGTTCTTTACTTCATTAGAATAAATATCTAAATAGTGCTTCATTTCAATTGTTTTACTAAATGGATTTAATCTGTGAAGGAAAGCAGACATAAATATATTTACTTAATTTTCTGAAAATATATCCATGAAATAGAAATTCCAGAAATCACTACTGCCTATCTGAAATAGCAATCCCTTCAAGTTCTGAAGTAAAAAAGGAGCAAAACAGTAAAAAATGTCATTTACAGTAAATCATTTATAACATCTCTGAAATAAACTCCATGTGTATAAGTCTACAGAACTAATGACTACAGATAAGTAAAAGGCCCAAAATTTCTTAAACAATAGCTATAACTACATATGTATCTATCTGGTAAGTTCTTCTCCATTACTTCTTTAGGTAGCAGTATGATGAATCAAACTACTGAACAGTCACTTCTTACTAGTTCACTTCTAGTTATTTCTCAAGAATTAGTTTATTTCTGTAATCACAATACTATTGCATACTCAATTTAGGAAATAAGAATATAAATAAAAGTATAATGTATAATTCTACCACTCAAAACAATCATTTCATAAATTTTGCAAAGGTTTTCCTCAAACAGAATTTTAACAACTGTGTGGTATTCTTTAATAAATTAAGGAACAGGCTTTAAGTATGAGAGATTTGTGTTCATACCTGGCACGGTAGAGATTTACAACAAGCTACTCTTTATGAACTTCAATTGCTCTGGTTATATTACCAGAAAAATATTTCCATTTTCCACAATATATCTGGCTTTCATGTTATGCTAGTCTTTCAAATCTCATAATTTCTCACATTTTATATAATCACTTCTCTCAGTATTTTTCCTTTCTTTTGTGATTTCTTCTTCTGCTTCAGTGTGAAGAGTCCCCTTACAGAGACAAGCATACCATAAATATCCACTTAAATTTCCTTTTATTTAGCTGGGTGCAGTGGCACACACCTTTAACCTCAGGAAGTTGAGAGGTGGAGGCAGGAAGATGGCAAGTTTGAGACCAGAGGCAGCCTGAGTAACTTAGGGAGGCTGTCTCAAAAAAAAAGGGACCTTTTACTTTTACTTTTTGTGACTTAAACTTCTCATTTAATCTTTTAACACACCTGTAATTTCAATACACATAGGAGGTGAGTCCTTATTTTTCCTACCCCAAATAATCAAGCATTTTTTCCAGCTTTTCAATTTATTAATCTCTTTTCTATTAAATTGTGATTATATTATCTCATCTATATATTTATGTGCTAGGTCAATGGCATGTCTTATAGCCTATTTATATGCCATTACCAAAACTCTTCAATTTTATAACTAAGGATGCTTTAATATTTGGCTATGTAGTCTTCATTATTAGTCCATTTAAAAATGGCTTATTCTTCATTATTAATTTTGGAGATGACTGAAAAGTTACAAAAAATTGTGGGAAATGTAAATTTAACATCACTTGCTAATAAACAACTTACATCTTTTTACCCAGTTCATATGGGGCTGGGATTTAGCTCAGTTGGTAGAGCACAGCTCTGCAGTCTCTAAGGTCCCAGGTTCAATTCCCAGTACCGCAAAAATGGGAGAAGGAAATGGCAATCTACTCCCAAGGCAATCCCGAAACAATCAGCCATTGAAAACCCTATGAGGGCAGCGCACAGTGGCACATGCCTGTAATCTCAGAAACTTGATAGGCAGAGGCAGGAGGATCCCAAGTTTGAGACCAGAAGCAGTCTGTGTAGACACTGTCTCAAAAAGTAAAAAAAAAAATTGGGCTGAGGGTGCAGCTCAATGGTACAGTACTTGCAAAGCATGCAAGCACAAGCCCTGGGTTCAACCCCTAGTACTGCCAAAAAAAAAAAGAAAAAAAAAAAGAAAGAAAACCCTATGAGGGTTGGCTATGAGTCAGACACAACTTGACAGCACCTAACAACCACCACCACCACCTATTGCTGGACCCAAGTTTGCAATTTAAGAAAGAAAGTTACCACAGTTTCTCTGTATCCCCAAGTATTATTTCCACCAAGTTCATTTAAAAAAAAAGGAAAAGAAAAACACAGGTAGCTGCCATAAAAGAGCAATAAGATTACTAACTATATTTCTGAGGACAGTACAAAAAAAAAGGTGATAAAAATTACAAAGTATAGCCGGGCGCAATGGCGCATGCCTGTAATCCCAGGGGCTCAGGAGGCAGAAGCAGGAGGATCACAAGTTCGAGACCAGAGGTAGTCTGCATAATTTAGCAAGACCCTATCTCAAAAAAGTAAAAAGAAATGGGCTGGGGGTACAACTCAGTGGTCCAGCACTTGCAGAGCATGCAAGTGTGAAGCCCTGGGTTCAACTCCCAGTACCACAAAAAATTACAAAGCATGTACTAAAGCAGAAATACTACTTCCTTTCCAAATGTTGGACTTTCTTCTTTTTGTAAAGTACTTTGTAAAATGGACAAGCACACAGGTAAAACTGCAGTAAGTCATCCAAGATCAAAATTAATCATAATTTTTAAGAGATCACTTGGAAAAAAATAAAACTTACTATGAATTAACAAAAACACAAAGGTGAATGTTTTTTTATTATAGTTTTGTAACTGTTAAGAGCAAAATAACATGGTACATACTATTTATTCTTATGTAGGAAAGCTGTTCCCCCTTGACGATCAGAACTGGAAGATCCCAGAACTAGTGCCTATTACTCCTACCAACTCATTAAAGCAGAGGTCTACTGGCAGTCTAATGAACTCATGTGGCCATAGATTCCAAGGGCCAGGGTTTAGCTCAGTTGGTAGAGTGTTTGATCTGCACGCTCTGAGGCCCTGGGTTTGATCCCCAGCTCAGCAAAAATGGGAGAAGGATGTGGAAGTCCACTCCCGAAACAATCTCCAATCAATCATCGAAAACCCTATGAATTGCAGAGAAGCACTGACATAGTGCCAGGCATGGCACAGTGTCAGGGACTGTTTCATTCTGTTGTACACAGAGTCACTATGAGTCAGAGCCAACGCAACAGCACCTAACAACAACATAGATTCCAAAACTTGGAGAATAATTTTTCATGACAGAAGAATAAGATAAGGAGACATCAAGAAGGGAGAACATACTCAAATGGTATCCCAGTACAACTTGGGCCCTTTTCTTATACAGAAAAAGGGGTACTCAGATAAGAACCATCATCAGGATATTTTAATAGAAGGTTGTTTTAAGCACTTTTTAAAAAGTCATTTAACTATTTTGACTAATTTTGTTCTAACTGTCATTCTATTTAAAGAAAACACTTAGTACTTTTGCATTTTACTCCAGGTATTCCGTAAGTAAATTGCAAAAGTAATTATAACTTGTAATTAATAACACAGAAAAGGCTCCTAAATTAAAATATAGAAGAATGAATTCTGGATAATCAGTACCTAGGTTTTATTTTAATCTCTATAATCTATGTAAAGAAAAGCTTTCTAATAAAAAACTAGTAATCCATTACTATGAAACAAAAAGTTTGGAAATCTATGAAACTAAACTTGAGTGAACTACAAAAGTGGTGATTAAAAACATAAATAAGAATATGAGAACACAAATTACAAATTGATTTAGTTCTCATACATGTCATGTTCAATTTTAGATGGCAATTAGTTTTTGTAATTAAATAATACTATTCATGACCAGACATTTAGCAAGCAGTTTCTACCGAAATGACTCCCAATTTCACTGTAAGTAGCCATTGCTACATGGTGTTGGTGATACCACAATTTCTATCAGACAAACAAGCTCTGTTGCATAATGTGTTTTACAAGGCATTTAAATCCATAAACTATTATTCATTTCAGAGAACCACAAAAATTTTCTAATGAAAAGGATGTATGACTGTGGGATGGGTGGGTGGGGTCACAAAACAACAAAAAATACTACTAATTATAATTCTCTAACAGAAGTTATGATAAAGAAGTTATGATAAATTCAAGCATCAAACACCTTGAGAAAACTGGTATGAAAAAAGAAAGCCACTGTGACTTGGAACTACAGAGAGGCTCTTAGTAGAATGACTTTCAAGAATAGGAAGGTAGAAAGTCTTGTCAGATTCAATTAATGTAACAATGTAGGTAAATGTCAAAATGTAGTACAAAATATGTGAGGAGAAAAAAGAAATACAGAACATTATTCTGATATGTAGCAGATTTAGAAAATAATGGCCAATATTTACTAATTGTTTTACTACATGCCAGACACTATTCAAAGCATTTTTACATATGTTCTCATTTAATCCTTACCAATCATTTGATATTAGTACTACTACTATCCCCAATAAGGGACTATTCCTTACCAATTTCGAAACTGAAGGATAAAATGTAACCTTCCCAGAGGTGAAGCCCAGGTTTGATGCAAACAGTATGATGCCAAAGAGTGTACTCTTAACTACTACATGCTGCCTATGGAGATAAATATTAGGAAAAAAATTTGAAAGGAAACATTTTAAATTGTTAACAACAGATAACCAGTCAAGACTATTTTTGAGCTCTTCTCTGTTTTCTACACTTTCTCCACTGGACATATATACATTCTAATTAATTTTTTAATAAAATAAGATATAGCTCAATCTACCTTAAAGAACCTAAAAATGCAATACAAAAAAATCTAAAACGTCTGAAGAGATTAACTTAAATTAATAGAATAAAATAGTCTCAGGGATAAAGATGCAAGAAATCTATATTTAACCATAAAAAACAAACACTGAAAAGTAAGTATATTGAAGTATATGAAGGTATATGATGCTTCACAAAATGACAATTCTCAATTTGATAATAGACTGAAAAATTATATGTTATAAAGAATTTATAATTTCTTCTTTATTATATTTTTTCTGGTGGTGCTAGGGATCAAACCCAGGGCCTTATGTGCATGCTAAATATGCATTCTACCACTGAGCTCCCATTTTTCTTTTAAGTAAAAAAATGTTAAAGTTATATAGTTTTCTCTATGATAACCATTTTAGTTATTCAATTTTGAGTCAACAAACATTTATAGAGTACCTGTATGAGCCAAGTATGGGCTAGGGGCGATAACAGGGAAAAAGAAAAGCCACAGTACTTACCTTCATGGAGACTGTAGTCTAGCAGGGAAGAAAGACATGAAACAAGGACTTGTAATAATGGTAAGTATCATCACACAGAAGGTATAGGGAAATCTTGACATATACAATAAAGGGTTCTAAACATACAGGGCAGAATTTAGAAAGGAGTCTGGGTAGACTCCTCTGAAAAAATGACAACTAAGACCTAAAAAATGGCCTAAGAAAGTTAATGGGGGTGGAGCATATTCTAGGCTGAGAAACAGCATTTATAATGGCCTGAGGCTGGAAAGAGCACAGCATTAAAGCAGGATCAAGAAGTCAAATATGGAGCTAAGTGCTGGTGGCACACCCCTAAAATCCTAGTACTCAGGAGGATCATGAGGTCAAGGCTACAGTATAAACTGCCAGACCCTGTCTCAAAGAAGAAATAGGAAAAAATGAGGCATGACTAGCACACAGAACACAGCACAAGTGTCACGAGAAGAGACTGAAAAGATGGGAAAGATAGGGGACTGATTGAAGAGTTCTCTCTAAGATATGTTAGGCATTTTTACTAAATTCCAGTTATAACAGATTAAAAATTTTTAAGAAGGAATGGAATAATGTAAGATTCATTTTAGGATAATTTATTGACGTTTTCTCTCTTGGCCACAATGAGAATGGATTAAAAAGGACATAACTAAGCAAAAGCTGATTTAGCAAAAGAAATCAAAAGGTTCAAAGAACAAAAATCCATTTAAAAAAAATGCTAATCAGCCAAGCATAAGGGCACATGCCCTGTAATTCAGCACACGGGAAGCTGAGGCAGGAGAACTGACATGATTTCAAGGCAAGTTTGGTGTACATAGTGAGTTCTAGGACAACTTGGGTTACACAAAACCCTGTCTCAAAAAAACAAATCAGTTTGATATCAAGATTCCTATAGTTTTCTTAAGGAATTGAGTATCTCTTTTCAAATTTATTTATCTAACAAGATAAAAATGGCAAGACAATGGCAATACAATGATGAGGTTTCCATCATCATGTTTATAATCTAAAAACAAATTTGATCTTATTATTTACAAAATAAATAAAATACAACTACAAGAACATTCATGCAATAAAACTGTCATTCTTTAAAGTTTCACTCATATAAGGCACAGTGGTGCATACCTATAATCCCAGTAACCTGAGAGGCTGAGGCAAGAGGATTGCAAGTTTGAAGCCACAGGCAGCCTATGTAACTTAGAAATACTCTCTCAAAATAAAAAATAAAAATTGGGCTAGGGGCGCAGACCAGTGGTAGAATACTTGCAAAGTATGTATGAAGTCCTGTGTTTAAACCAAAAGCACAGCCAAAAAAACAAAAAACAAAAGTTTCATGATTTTTTTGGTCTATCAGTTTCAAAAGAAACTTAAGCAAAATAAAAAGTAAAAAATAAAAAATGAATATATACTTGGCACTTTTGCATACTGAACATTAATTTTACTTCCCAAGGGGGAAAAAAATGCAAAAATGCCTTAGAAGTCTCTCCCAGCTAACCTGTTTTAGGAGGCAGGAAGGAAGGAAATAAATGTGGGAGGGGGAGGCAGGGAGAAGAAAGTCAATAAACTAAGACTTTGCCAAATGTAAATGTGAAGACAATTCAGAGAAAAGATTAAAAAACAAAGACCAAGACAAAAAAGAATGTAGCTAATTTGGGAATGATTTAACAAAAACATAAACTGCAAAATTACAACATTAAAATTAGGACTAGAAAAGAAAAAATTGAGTTTTAAAAGAAAAAAATGGCTTCTGAGAAAACAACAGGTTGAAATAAATGCATTTAACTAAGTGAGATCTAGGGGTAAAGTATGAACTGAAGGAGGGAAAGGAACAACACTGAACAGAGAATGTCAGGGGAAAAGTAACTGAACAGGAAAAAAGTCCCACAAATTATTATTATAATTTTATAATTTACTGAATTATGTGCTAAATAATGTTAAATTATGTTAAAAATTAGAGATATAAACAATCCTTGTAACAACTACATAAATATATGAGGAAAAAACAAATAAATGTAAGAGTCTAGGGAAGAAATTTCCTGATTGAGTAAATGTGAAATAACTACAGAGTAATTGTAATTCTAAGTCAATATTGGAAATATGGCAAAATAACAATGAAAGTGAAAAGAGAGAACAGTCCTCACTTCAAATTTTCCATCTAATTTTAAACACCTCTTCAGTTGTAACTACTTTTCTTAGAAAATCTCAAAATTATTAATGCAGACAAGATCTAAGATTTCTTTTAATGTACATGCTTCTCAGCATTAACTGGATATTTAGGTAGTAAAGCTATTTTTCAAAGCAAAATGTTAAGTAACAGGTGTTACACTTATTCACCAAGACTACAAAACTTAATAGCAACCTTCCATAAAAGCAACGAATAAAACTATAAAACTATGTAAATATCTAGGCGGCAATAAAGGTATGTAAGTATATAGTTAAAAATAGCAAAGAAAAGAAATGTTAGACCTAGAGATCAAAGTTTACTTCGCTAATAAGGTGAATGTAACAAAAAAATGCAAACATAGCAATCAGCAAATTAATGTATATAATCTTTTTTTAAGTTAAATATGCATTAAATGAATACAAATTTAACCTTAAAAAACAGTTCCCTCTATATTGAAAAGTCTATTCTTTCTTGAACTCCTGTAGCCTTGTCCATCTATTAAGCTATTGTTAGACGCCGTGGAGTAGTTTCCAACTCATAGCAACCCTCATAGGGTTTTCAATGGCTGATTGTTTTGGGATTGCCACGGGAGTGGATTGCTACGTCTGTCTCCCGTATCTATTAAGTAAGAATGTACAATATAGGCAAATACAGAATAAATTATATCTGAAAAAAGGCATAAGAGTAAGGAGGTAAGAGAAAAGACAGTATTAGAGATTTTAATATCTTTTAAAGTAAATGCTATGCCAAGTATATTCATACATCTCTCCTGTATAGTTAAATATGTAACAAGCTACTAATATCAACAGATTAGTGGAATCTTTTGGTGGTGGTGATCTGTCTGTGAAAACAGTAATAAAGGCAATTCTGGAGTGCTGAAAAGTAGCTGGTCACTTTGGGGCTCCTAAATTGAATTCAATTTTTACAATTTACATTAAGAACTAGGAGCTATAAGGCAGCTGGGATTTATGAGAAGACAATAAAATAAAGCAACATAAGAAAGAGATACAAGCTCAAATGACTTTTAAATTGTAAAGGTATGAGTTTTATTATTTCAAGAACAATGAATTGGTAACCTAGTTCATTCATAAACCTTAACATCTTAAAAAATCAGTTCTTCCCCCTTACCTCAATCTATCCTTAGACTAAATTTCTCTTACTACCAATTAGTCCATTTTTTTTTACCCCACACCCACCTCTAAACTTGTCTTATCCCACCCCAGCATATCAATTACATTAATTACCTACTTCCACTTAATATTTACTAATGCGGGGGAGTTAGGCCTATAAAGAGCAAGAAAACAATCTCATTTCCAGGACCTATTAGTATAGTAAAGGAAACAAAGGTAACTAGACAGCGGCAACCATGAGACAAATGCTACAGTAGAGAATTAACTATAGCCACTTAATTCTGCCCAGGAACATTTCAATTTTAAATATGAATGTTTACAGAATGAGCAAAAAATGAAAATTCCACAAAGAAATAAAGCATGTACAGAGATAAAAGGATGAAAAAGTATGAGCGATTCTAAGAACTGCCAAACAGCTATACAAAAGCAAGAGAGCACAAAGTACACATAAGGGAAAAGTAGGAAAATGGGAAAAGGTCAGTTTTGGTGTCACATTAAAACAGCAGAGACTATTCAAAGTCATTGGGGTAAAAAGGAGGCAATAACATGATCATATAAGAGATGTCTGGAAACTTGACTGTCATAATAGGGGAGAAGATGCTACCAACATTTAGTGGGTAGAAGCCAGGGATGCTTTTAAACATCCTACAATGTGCAGGTCATCAGCCTACAGTAAATAATTACCTGACCCTCAAGAGTCAGTGGCGACAAAGTTAAGAAACCTAGCTTGCACTCCAAGACTCTGTCTCAAAAAAACAAAGAAACGAGACAGAGAGAGAGAGAGAGTGAGAGAGAGAGGAAAGAAGCAAAGAGGAATCAACAGAAATGTCAGTGTAACAAACACTCATTTTTTTTTAAGTCTTCTGATCCACCAGACATAGTCGTGCACACCTATAATCCCAGCAACTCAGAGACAGGAGGATGATGAGTTCTATGCCAGAGGCAGCCTGCACAACTTAAGGAGACCTTATCTCAAGGTAACAAAGAAGAAAGGGGCTAGGGGTGAGGCGTAGTGGTACAGTGATTGCAAAGTATGTGCAAGGCCCTGGGTTCAAACCCCAAGTACCAACAGAAAAAAAAAAAAAGTCTTCTGACCCATACTCTGCAACAGCCTGAAATAGTACACTGTAATAGTACTCAGGAAAATTATTTGGCCAAGAAGTTCAAAAAACTTTTCTTCCCATTACCATATTATTCACAACTTTATAGTAATAACAAGATGAACTACATACCATGGTGAACTTTGATAAGAAGTGACATTAATCTAAATCTGTAGAAGGAGAATGATTTTGATCACATCAGCTTCTCTTTAGCCTACAGGCGTACCACTGTGGCATCTGATCCCATGGGATTTCAGAAGCTAAGCAGGGTCAGACCTGGTTAGTACTTGGATGGGAGACTGCCTGGGAACACCAGGTGCAATAGGCTTGGGAGAAGGACCTGATAACGCACTCCTCCCCTTCAAAAAACAATCATCCATTGAAAACCCTATGAATAGCAGAGAAATACTGACAACAGCGTTTCGTACATTGTACAAAGGATCGCTATGAGTTGGGCACCCACTCGATGGCACCTAACAACAACAACAGCTTCTCTTCAGTAATTTAAAAAAATATATGCAAAAACAATTTTTAAAAGGTAGATATGTTGGTGGTGTTGTGCAGGTATTCCTTAATATAAAGAAGTAAGATTTTCTTCAAAATCTGAATGGAAGAGGACAAAAAATTTAACTTAAATCCTAACAATGAAATAGTCTTTCAGAAAGGTATAGCAATGACCAACTCAGTAATTAATTGGTTTTCCTGAATGAAACAGTCACATTTCTATGCTTGACACTAAACCCAAGGTATTTTTGATGTATTTATACAGTATTCCTTACATCCGTATTGGCAGTATAGATTATTCATCTGAGCATCAACATCTTGGCCTAAAATATTTTATCCAGTTTTATAGATATTTAGTATTCTTTTCCAAAAAATGAGTAGACTAATACTAATTACTCTGAGTAGCTAAATGTTATTATTGGAAAGCTTCGTTGGGAATAAAGCATAGCATAATAGAGTCAAAAAGTCTGAACTGAATTCTGGCTTCATGTCTTACTGAATGTCAAGTTACCAACCCTTTCCATACTTCAGTTTCCTTACCTGTAAAATAAGAGTAATAGTTCCTATCTACAAACCATTTAAAGTTTTAAAAGAGAAAATAAGTAGAAAACACTCAGAATAGCGCCTGACACATAATAATTATGCACACAGCAAACTGTTGTTAAAAGGAACATCATTTATCAGCAATCATTCTTATACTTTCATTATCTACCACAAGACTGCCTGACAACATGTTGAAAGAAAAAGCATGATACATTCAATTTATTATATGGATCTGTAGTTTTCCAAGAGAGGATAAACTTTTCCTTACAGGTGAAAGCTGTAATAATATTTCACCTTCCCCTTCTTTGAGGAAAACTATTCTACTCCTGGGTATAATTTTCTAAGTGCAAATATACCCTGGTGAATCAAATCCTTTGTTGTTTTAACAGGTGTTCACTATAGTAAGATTATACATTAAAATTACTATCTAACCAGAACAATCATATGTAAAAAAAACACATGATTATCCGTGATTACCCATAATGCAAGTATCACACAGGATACTTTTGAGAAGTAGGTAAGAAACCATCCAGAATGTATCACAAAAAGACAAAAAAGATGTAAAACACTTAAGAAAGGGTAACAGAGAGACTAAAAGAAAGTCTTCCATTTGTTTAACTGAAGTCCTGAGGCGTGGAGAAAGAATGGAGCAGAGGGGTTATTTTAAAAGAATAGCTGTGCATTTTTCAGTTATAATAAAGGCATTACCGATTCAAAAAGCCTAATTAAGCTCACAAGATAAAGATTCTAACAGTTGGCTATATCATGATCAAACTTCAGAAAATCAAAGAGGAAGAGAAAAATCTGAAAAGCAACCAGAGAAAAGATAATTTCCAAAGCAGCAGCAGTTAGACAGCAGATTTAAATACAAATATATCAGTAGTTATATATAAAGGACTAAGTGCTCCACATAAAACAAAGATTGTTATACTACACTTTTAAAAGCCACTTTTATGATATTTTTAAGAGATATAGAAAATAAAATATAAAAAGTTGAAAGTAAAACAATGGGAAAAATATATACCTAAATGCTAAATGGAAGTATACAAAACTATAACAATGATTATCAGAATATTAAATACCCAAAGAAGGATGATATAAGATTTGGATGGGTGGAAGAAAAGAGGAGAATAACAACATTCCAAGTTAGGCTTTGTTGTTGTTGTTAAATGACATCAAATCGGGTCTGACTCATAGACACCCTTTGAAAGAAACTATTAAAATCTGAAGGTCTCTGAAAAGTCAGGAATTAACTTAGTGACAAATGAAGTACAACGTCACTACAATATTGTAACTGATCTCTTTATAGTCCCTTAAAGCAGAAGAACAAAGGTAGAGTTGAACAAGGTTAACATTACAGTGTTACACAGTACACTAGAAGGGAGAAAGGTAGAAGACAACAGAAGCAAGAAGTCTAATTCAGAAGATGTTGTATTTATCCAGGTAAGACAAGACTCTGGTGGTAGTAAAGATGAAAAATGATGTCTAGAAAGCAATTCAAGAGGAAGATTGATCTGTACTAATTTTCCTTCTTTAAAACTGTACAAAAATATGCAGTGTTTATTAAAAGATAAGCAAACTATTTTCTACCATTATAAGTAACTTAAATTGTAATACTGATGTCTCCAAACCCAACCTAATAATATACATTGTAGCTAAGAAATTTGTAAAAATAAAACACTAATTAGCCTACATAAGGAATAATGTAAACTACCCACAATTACAATTATGGGTTCATTATTAAAACTATTAACATAAAAAATCTGACAGCTTTTTACTGTTTAAGTACAGATGTACATAACATGAAGTTCTCTAACACCATGGTAACTACAAAACCTTTTACAGAACTTTTTACCAAGAGGCTATCAAGTACATAGTAAACTCAAACAACTCACCAATGCTGGGTGGGCTACCATAGTTAATGGGTGACTCTGGTGGTCTTCCACAATGCAATGCAGCCAAAGCAGATCCTTTCCACACAACATGCTTGCAGCCTATTAAACACATATATTTTTATGTATACTAGAAAAGACACAAAAACAAAAAAGAATACCTCGATCCTATTAGAAAATGTTTGTACTTTTATTTGTGCGTAGCAAGGACTGTCTTCCAGCTCCTAATAAAGTTTGTACTCCAGGAACACTTTGAGGAATTTCTTGTTCAAGAAGTGGTCCTAATCGATGACATATTTGCAGCAGGTGATCAGGTGCTAGATGTCTGTAATATTTCACCTATTATGTCAAAGACAAAAACAAAAATATTTGCTATATAAAGTGATATAATTATGTTAAGTAAGACATACTTCAAAAACATGTAATCTGTTCTAGCTAGTCAAAATTTTGTTTTACTTAGGGAGAAAGTTCACATCTTGTGAAACCACTTGACTGACAATACTTAGTCCACTGAGGAAGAAAAGAATGCTGAAAATCAATGTGACTTACACATAGCAAGTTTTTACAACTTGCTACATTTAACATATGCTGGTCAATGCCAATATTGAATAATGAGAAATATACAGCACTTACGGTGTTATTTTATTTTCTTCCTTCTTTTTTTGTGATACTAAGGATGGAACCCAGGGACCTGTGTGTGCTAAATAAGTACACAGTATATTTCAGTTTATCATTTGGATTTTCAAAAATCTTAAGCAACAACTAAAAGAATCACCCATTGAGAAAATAAATGCTTTGAGACTGTAGTATTATAAAGAAAATCTCCAGAATAATTAAGAATTAAAGACAACTGATAAGCTCAGGTTCTCATTACAAATTTAAGGACACTTAATAGAGCCAGCACCATGGTGCATGCCTGTAATCTCAGCTACCTGGTAGTCTGAGGCAGGAAGATTGCCTGTTCAAGGCCAGAGGCAGCCTCTGGATCTTAGCAAGACTCTGTCTCAAAATAACAAACACCAGAAAAGGGCTGTGGGTACTGTTAGTGGGAGACCAGCTGCCCACTATGATCGAGGTCTTGGGTTCAAATCCCAGTATTGCAAAAAAACAAATGAAAAATTTAACACATAAGCTAAATTTTATAACTTATTTACTAAAAACCTCACAAAAAGGCAAAATTCCAACTACTGCTTTAAACAAGTTTGAACTATAAAATAAACTTACTTGGATCACTTTACTAACTCCAAAATACTGCTTCATTTACACTAGCATTAAAATCATGATATAAAATGCTAATATCTTATATTATTTCATCTTTTAGTAATTAAATATTCTCATAATCTAAACAAAAACATACTATCTTAACATTTTATACTTAATTACCAAGTTACAAAATGTATCCCACTGTAGGTAGGTGTTCTCAAAGTATGTTCTGGGAACCCTAAGTGGTTCCATAAGTAAAAACTATAAATAATACTAAGACTTCATTTGCTTTCCTACTCTCATTTTCTCATGAGTGTATGCTGGAAGTTGCCAGAGGCCACATACATGATTTGTGATAACACAACAAGATATGAGAATCTTAAATATTTCATTAAGCCAGATATCAAAGATTCATAAAAATGTAAAACAATGCCACTCTCATCAAAAATGTTTTGGAAAATTACATTACAAAAATATTACTTGTATTAACATGAAATCACTACATTAGTAGTAATTCCAATGTTAAATAGTAAGTTTCTAATATGGTAAACACCAACAGATTATTACCCACATAAACAAAGGAGCCTCAATAATGTATAATGGTATAAAGGAGTCCTAAAATCAGTAAGGGCCTGCAGGCATAGCCCTGCAGATCCCATCACATCTCAGAAGCTAAGCAGGGTCAGGCCTGGTTAGTACTTAGATGAGAGACTGCCTGGGCACACCAGGTGCTGTAGGCTTGGGAGAAGGACTTAGCAACCCACTCCCAAAAATCAATCCACCATTGAAAATCCTATGAACAGCACAGAAGCAGTGACAATAGTGTTTCGCCTGTTGTACATAGGGTCACTAACACCTAACAACAACAACAAGACCAATAAGTTTAAAAATGAATCAAGTTCACTAAGTAATGGTAATTTTAATAGGGAAGGGGATAAGGAGTTAAATCATTTCATTCTATCTTTTATCTGTTATACTCATAACTGCAGAATATACTTATAAAAAGTTGACTAATACACATTCTTCTAAGTTGGAACAAGAGAAACTCGTCTTATTCTTTATCATAATACATTCCTGCTATGAAGGTAACCTGGAGCCATATTGTCACATTTTGATAAGATAATTTGAAACAGTAGAGTATGGCATACAGTAGGTGGTCAAGAAGTCTTGTAAGAATGATACCTCCAGAAAAAGGGGTCCTAATAAAATACACTTAACATGAATTGTGCATAGTACATCCCTGCTTTCATGATTTGAAGAATACAGGGTCATTAAAACCTGAGAATTTTTTAAATAAACCTATTTAATTTTGTTTAACCACCCAACTTCCCAAATTTGTTTACGTGCAGTATTCCTTTTTCTGTAGTACCTATCATACTCAGAACATACTTCAGGAAACACTGGTGTGATTAAATAAAATTGATGTAAAAAAGTATTTAGGAGAAAATACAATAAAATATGAATCTTAAAAAATGTACTTACACTTTCCTGTGATTATCTGGTATTCTATGGTATAGTAGGATGAGTATGGTTAGTAAGCTATTTCAAAATGGTGAGAAGAAAGGATTGTGAATGGTCTTACTAGGAAGAAACGTTAAATGTATGAGGTGATGGATATGCTAAACATCCTGATTCAATCACACAATGTATACATATAACATCCTACCTTACCTTATAAATATATAGAATTACATACCAATTAAAAATAAAAATAAAAATTACAAAAGGAAAAAAATTTAAATGAAAATGTCTGGAATATTTATTTATAAGGTCCTTTTATGTTCTTACCTTACATATGACAATTATTTTAAACTGCTCATAATTCCTCTTGGAAATTTTACTTTAACAAGATGGTGTTCATTACTTACTAACTTCAATTTTATGATCATCCTGTTACGATCCACTGGAAAAATACCTTTTCAGATGGTGATTGTGAAAACCCTTACTTAAAAATCCTTTTAATAAAATATTATGAATCCATTTTGTCTTGACTAAAGCTTTCTTTGATGATATGGAATACTCCAGTTTTTCAAAATCAACTTTCATTTTAAAGTTAGAAGAGATACTATCAGTTCTTAAAGTCCTTTTACTTTCTCCAGGTTTTGAGACCTTACAGAAACTGATCTCTATGCTGGCAATCTTCTCTTTACCTACTCATTTCCATATCTCATTTTCCTTAACACCCATCTATGTCTCCACTGCATTCCCATGACCTCTTCTCTGTCCTTGTGTTATACTCCTTTTCAAGTATCTCTCCCTGGCCCCTTAGCACTTTGTAGTACTTATTGTATCATGTAGCACTTAGTACTTACCTTATCATATATATTGTTTTTGTTTGTTTTTTGCTGTACTAGGGGGTTGAACCTAGGGCCTTGCACATGCTAGGCATGTGATCAACCCTGGAGCCATATCCTTAGCCTCACTTTATTTTTTTGAGATAGGGTCTCACTTGAGACTGTCTGGTTTCAAACTCATGATCCTTCTGCCTCAGTCTCAAGAGTTGCTGAAGCTGGGCATGGTGGTGCACACCTGTAATCCCAGCGGCTTGGGAGGTGGAGCCAGGAGGATCACAAGTTTGAGACCAAAGGAAGTCTGCATAACTTAGCAAGACCCTGTCTCAGAAAGTAAAGGGAAAAAAAAAGGGGCTGGGGGGTGCAGCTCAGTGGTCCAGCACTTGTAAAGCATGCAAGCACGAGGCCCTGGAATCAACCCCCAGTACCACAAAAAAAAAAAAAAAAAAAAGAGTTGCTGAGATTACAGGTGTGTGCCCCCAGCACCCAGCTGTTTTGTTCTTAATATATTTTGATACTTAAATTATCAGTGGGAATCTAGTGGCAACACTGATCCTTTTCTCCAAAGAAATAGGTCCTATTCCTGCCTGGGGGTTCATAAGACCCTTGCACTATACTAAAATTGCTGATTACCTTGTCCATGTCCTGTGTAAGGCATGAGATTAGACTTTGTTTACCTTTGTTTACAGGGTACCTAATGCAGTACTTAAAAGTTAAGGGATTTACTAAATTAGATAAAGGAACACATTAAAATATGTAAAAATTACTGACTTCTCTACTCTCACCCTAAAACATTTTGTTACCACCTATCCTAACACATAAAAACAGGAAGCAAAAAATTTTTTCTTTATATATTCTAATGATTTATTCTAATAGGTTTAATCATTTTTAAAGCCACTGTTGAACACATCTCCAAACAAAATTCTAGACAAAACACATGAAAGTACAGGGACTCTGAAAGTATTCTTAAGTGGCATCAAAAAATACACAATGTTTTGACTGTCTACTTGCTTCCTTCTAGCTGTCCACAAGATGGTACCACAAAAAGGTTTCTGGAAAGAATAGAAAAATAGACTAACAAACAATATTATATGTTATCTTCCACTTCTCAAAACATAAACTCTCCTGAGTCCTCTTCTCTACCCTCTCATTTTCTCAGCATACTTCATGGAGGGGGGGAGGGAATAGCTGAAGATTTCTGTTTTCTATCAAATCTGTAAAGCTACCCACACCTGTATCTATCATGTTTCTTATTAACATAATTGCCCTTCTTAATACCTAAGATCTAATCTCTTTACGTATACTTTGAATCCTAACTTCTCTAACTTCACAGAAACCCTAAATTATAAATTAGTCCTCCATACTCTCTTATGCTCATTAACTGCGTTCTCTACTAGCTCCTTCCCATCCACACATACATTTAAAATGCTTATGTTGTGTCTATTTGAGGAAAAACCAAAAATCCTGCCTGACCTCTATTATCCATCCCCACCCAATTTTAATCCCCTAGTTACCACATTCCCTTTGTTTTTCTCTTTAGAAACATGTTTTTTAAAGAATGGTCTGCTGTCAGCCTCATTTTATCTCCTATCTTCTCTCCTCAATTTACATTAGCTTTTACCCTATGACTTCATTAAAAACTCTTACCAAAAGTTCACCTAATTGTTGGTAAATCCAATAAGCATTTTTAAATCTGTACACTTGGTGTCCCAAAAGCCTCTAACCCTGTTCAACAATCTCTCCTTTGACAACTCTGTCTTCTCTTAACTTCTACAACATTGTTTGGCCTTCCTTCCTTCTCTAACCATTCCTATTCTTTTCCTTTATAAACTTTTCCATCTGGCCATTAGAGTTCCTAGATGTCAGACTCCAGATTAAGACCTTGTTTTCCTCACACTATATACTCTCTTCTTAGATAATTCTTATGCCAACACCTCCCAAATTTACATCTTTTCTCAGACATGCCTATCAAACTTTCTTATGACATCTGGAGTCCTAAAGCATCTTAAAAACTTGTTTGCAAAACTGAACTTACAGCTCCTCGCATCAACATTCCCCACAAAATGTTTGCTACCCTGGTGTATGTCAACACCATCTATTCAATCTTAGAAACTAGAAACTGTGGAGCTAGATGGCACACACCTATAATCCCAGTGACTTGGGAAGCAGAGGGAAGAGGATCACAAGTTCAAGGCCAGAGGTAGCTTGCATAACTTGGCAAGACCCTGTCTTAAGATAAAATGTAATAATGGGGTGGGGGTACAGCTCAGTAGTAGAGTACTTGCAAAGTATGCACATGACTATGGGTTCATCCTGCCAATACTACCTCCCCAAAAAGCCTGAAACCAAGAGGTCACACTTCTTTAAACTGCCCATACCTCTTTCATCCCATCCCCAATATCCAATCAGTCACCAAGTCCAATTGATTTTTCCTTCCTATCCTAAACCCATCTATCTCAATCTCTATAATAGCCCATCCAAGTCCAAATTATCCTTGCAATAAACGCCTATCTTCCTCATACTCACTCATGGCTTCCATCTCATCCCAATCAATCCTCTAAATTGCAATTACTAGTAGAATGCTCTTTCCTAAACACATATCTGATCAAGTCATCACCATTTAAAACACTTCAGAGGCTTTCCTTCCTCTTTGGACAAAGATCCAAATCCTTAAAATGGGTCTACAAGTTTTGAAACCCACAATGGTCACTTTCTACTTTTTTAGATTCATCTAGCACATTGCCAGGCCACACCCCCAACTCTCACTTTCCACATCTTAGAGACATTGGATTCTTTAAGGTTCTTTACCTACATATACCTAATCTCCCTCCTGCAGAGCATTTCTCGTGTGGGGCACCCTCTGCACCTTCCCATATTACTCTTACCCATGCAACCCTTCTATGTGCTTCAGATCTTCCTTCCAATGTAATTTTCTTTGTTCTCCTATACTTGGTCTGCTTTCTTGGTTATACACTTTCTGTGGCTTTTCCTTTTTAATTCATGTGTCATCTTGTGACTATACATTTTAGAGTAAAATGATTTGATGCTTTTCTTCTCTATTTCACCAGAAACAACAAAGGAAAAGGGGCCATGAATTTTTTGTCTAAACTACAAATACACACATACACACACACACACATTTATGTATCATACACACATATACACACACTAAAAAAATATTTTTCAAAATATTTTTTAAAATACTTCCTTTTGTAAATATTCTTTATGAACATATCAATCACACTGATAATCTTCACAAATATTAATCCATATCACTATGGTCAGCACTTAAAATGTAAAATAAAAAACTGAAAAAACGAAAGAGGGAAGGAAAAAATCAAGAAGTATAACCCATGATTGCATACGATTTCCATTATATATTAATTAAAATTCCTACTGTTTTCCTTTTCTTCTTCAGTTCATACTGTTTTATGTATGTGTAAGGTAATGAAAGGGTAAGCAAAACTGATTTAATAGCTGCCTAATGGATACAGCAAATGACTGTTTACCCTGTATTCGACTGTTCTTGTTGTGTCATCAAGCTGGGTCCAACTCGTAGTGACCCTCATAGGGCTTTAAATGGCTGATTGTTTTGCGATTCCTTCCAGAGTGGATTGTCACGTCCATCTCCCATTTCTGTGGTGCTGGGGATCAAACCTGAGTCCTCAGAGAATATGCAGGAGCACTCTTACCAGTTGATCTAAACCCCAACCCAATACCCCACTAACATTTATAAATTTTTTTTTAAAAGCTTTAAAAAGGAAAAAGAAATTAAAAGTAGTTCACTTGTGGCTATACATACATGATTTTTAATTTTCAAGTGAGTTCCAACCTCATATCTTTAATTTAAAACTTTTTAACTTAAAGGAGTTTTTCGTTTACTGGCAAGCAATTAAAATGAACACTTTAAACGATATTGTAACAAAATACCTTATCAATAATCACTAGATTCTCAGTCATCTGTTGTACATTATTGTTTAAGGGAAAAAGATCCTCAACATTCTCAATATCTAATAGACTCATTACATTTTGTGATGATAACTGCTTTCTGTTCAACACATATAAATGTATGACCAAATAATAAAGCTAAGTGTGATAAGCTTTAGTAACACTAACATAGCTAACACATACTGGCTACACACTAGAAGTCAGGCCCTATGGTTAAGTACAGTAAGTTTTATAGGTAAAAATTCAGTAAATAGTAGTGCTTGCCTGTAATCCCAGCATTTGGGAGGCTGATGCAGGATGACCTTGAGTTTGAGGCCAGCCTGACTACATAGCCAGACTGTGTCTTCAAACAAACAGGCAAACAATTATTTTAGCAACCCTATGGGGTCATATGTCTGGGATTTAGCTCAGCTGGTAGAGTGCTGCTCTGCAGTCTCTGAGGTCCCAAGTTCGAGTCCCAGCAACGCAAAATGGAAGAAGGACGTGGCAACCCACTCCCAAAGCAATCCCGAAACAGTCAGCCATTGAAAACCCTATGAGGGTCACTATGAGTCCGACTCGACTCAAAAGCACCTAACAACAACAGCAACATGGGGTGGTATACTATTATTATTCCCATGCCATAAAGAAATTACAGTACAGAAAGACATAGCAGCTTTCCTATGGTTTCACATAAGATGACAGCAGAGATGAGAATTAAATCAAGGTGGTCAAGCTCAAGAGCCCACATTCATACTACCTCACACATTACCTACTGCCTCAAACATATGTATGTATTAATGTGCAAGAGATGAGCAAGCTATAAAATAGATATTTTGAGTAGTTTTGGACGGTTTTCAACACAAACTTTATACTGAGCCAAAAAGAAATATTTTACCCATTCACTTTCGCTACTAAGGAAAGTAACATAAAAGCACAAATTCCTCCAGGCCAAAGGGAAAACTTAAAAAAAAAAAAAAAAAACACTAAAAATAAAAGTAGAAGCTGTAACTACAATAATATAGTGACAATCCTAACTACTCTCTCCCAAAATAGCCACAGGAAACCAATATAATCCATTCCTTTCTCAGTATTCCTAAAATAATGTTTCTAAATGCTCAGCTTAAAACTTTAAGGTGTAAGCAGACGCAAGAGTTAATACTGTAAAATTTATGATTACAATACAGAATTTTAAAATGCTCATTTATCAGTAGTGCCTGACTTTTTAAAAAAATCCATACTTCTTTTGATAAACGCTTTAATTTCCTCCCAATAAGATGGAAGAACATGCTTTATGGATACAAACTCTGATGCCATTCCACTGAGATTCACTACTCTACTGGCTAGACCAGAAGGCTAGTTAAAAACTGTTTTAAGCTTCTTATATTCTATATATTCTTACTCTCAAGATGCACTTGTTATGGTAACAGTAATCGCTGGTTAACTGTCCATAATTAATGGTTAAAATGTGAATCAAAGAAAGGTATTGTTTTTGTAAAATACCTTGGTATGTTATCCAGAGTAGACATCAGCAAACATTTTCCAGGATCAGGTTGTACATTTTAGGTATTAGAGGCTACCTCCTACCTCCACTGCATTTTTTTTTTTTTGACAACTCTTTACAAATGTAGTAACTATTCTTAGCTCAGAGGCCTTCCAGAAACAGGTTTCTCCCAAGATTTATCCATAGCAGCCACAGTTTACCAACCCTTCCTTAAAGAATGATCCACCATTCTACAGCAATGTTTTCAAGAGCAAGAACAATAGAATTCTGTGGGAGAGAGGCAAGTCTTCTCATTTCTTATCTATCTCCACCAAAATCAGACTTGTATCATCCCTGAGATCACATATAAAAATACTTCTAAAACTATTAATTGCAACTTCATCATTATAATCAACTGAGAATGTGAATTGTAGCACAGAATGAAAAAGAGAAGAAACTGAGCTGACTGGTTTACTATTCTGCATCTCTGGGTAAACAAACCTCTTGGGTGTAGTATGCTATTCCATACAAACAGTTATCCATGCCAGGCACTGTGGCACAAACCAGTAATCACAGGAATTTGGGAGGCTGAGACAGGAGGATTGTAAGTTTGAGGTCAGAGGCAGCCTGTGCAACTTAGTGAGATCCTGTCTCAAAATAAAAATAAGTGTTGTTGGGGTCTGGGGGTAAATCTTAGTGTGGAGCACCCTGGGTTGAATCCCCCAGTATCACAAAATGAAGTTATCCTTTCTAGACCCCCCTCAAAAAAAAAAATTGCCATTATCAGATGGTATTATTAAAAGGTTGTTTATCAGTAGGAAGAGAATATAAAGGATCTGGAAGCAACTCCTTTCCTCCAGACATAGTATCATTAAGAACTTCTCTTACTCAATTTTTAAAGAAAAAACCAGTAGTTTAGAAAAGATCTCAAATTAAACAGCATGAGTTAAACATGTTGAGAACATGGAGAAAAGCCTCAGTGTCCTCACCTATATTAGTGCGATTACAACAGTCACCATCTCTGAAGGTAGTCAGAACTTACTATTAAATTATTTAAATCATATGATGTTCCTAGCGCTGTATCTGACATAAGAGTTAACTGTTAATTACACTCCAAATTACATACTGTATGTTGACTTTCTATGATGATAAATATGTATGTATTCTTTACATAAACAGGCAAAACAGTTTGGGCTATCTTTTCAATAAATTTTCAAAGTGAGGTTAGATCAATACATTCATTCCAACAACTTGGGTTTGCCTGTGTTGACCCACAAATAACATTCTCTTCTCTAGCATATAATTAAATCTTTATGAAAATAAAGCCCACCTAATGTTTGGCACCAGTGTAATCTGTCTTGACTAACCTATTTCCTTCATCCCTTTGTCTTCAATGCCTGATTGGTCCTATAAATTTTGTCAGATCTAAAAGGCTGGTTACTTCCAATATATTATATTTTGACTTCTAAAGTTTAATGCAAGTTATTTTTATGACTACTCTACTATATAAACAAAAATTACAAATTTAAAAAATCCTGTTTAGTGTTTAATTACTCTGTGAAGTGTTAATATTACCATTCCCTTAAAACTCCCAAAACTTCCAAATTATAAGTCTGTCATCATTTAACAAAGTGTGGGTTAGATTTTATCTATTATGTTTAAAGTTGGTATGCATTTACTGATCATACTGTAATAGCTTCTCAACAGAAAAATATACTTTGTGCCAAATGTTTTCAAATTTATTTAATGTTTTCGCTGTTATTCTTTTTGTTACGTGCCAATGAGTCAGGTCTGAATCATATTGACCCTACATACAATAGAACAAAACATACACTACTGTCAGTGCTTCTCTGCTATTCATAGGATTTTCAATGGCAGATTGTTTCAGGAGGGGATTGCCAGGTCCTTCTCCCTAGCCTGCAGTACCTGGTATTCCCAGGTGGTCTCCCATCCATGGACTAACCAGGCCAATCCTCCTTAGCTTCTGAGATCAGGTAGGACTGGATGCAAGGGTGCTATAGCTGAAAACACAATGTTCTCATAGGCAAACAAATTTAGGTATTCTCTCCATTTCCTAGGTAAAGAACACCAAAATCTAAAGGTAACATCTTATCAAGGATATGAATTTAGAAAACAAAAGAAAAACTAATCAAACCCAAGGGTCCTGATTCCAAGTTTACGATTATTTTTATCACATTACTGTTTCCTTCTCAGAACTTTATATTTCCTCCATAATTACACAAGTTTGATCATTAAAAACTTAGTAGAACCTACAGAAGACAAGTCAAATCCACAAAGCCAGGTTAACTACTTTCAGAACAACTTAGACGATTATGATTCCTTTATAATTTTAACAGAATTAATACAGAAGCTTATCAAGTGTCAAAATTAATCTTGGAGGTGTATTTACTCTTAAATAATTGCAAATAAAAAATTAAAACACAACATGAAATACTGTCTTATTTCCAGGATTTAGTCAACCATTAAGAACTCATTTAGTAATTCACTTTGTATTATCAATACAATTATCAACATAAATTTGTCATTTAAAGAAAATGCAGTATGACTATTCTAAATTTTATTCATCACAATCCAATCATATCTTGCTTTAAAAAAGTCAGTAAATAAAAATCCCTCTGTTCAGAATTCAGGTTTCTACCAACCAAAGTGGGGATGCTGTGTTAAATTAATTTAAAACACCACAAAATGAAAAACCTCACTTCTTAAAGTAACATTTTGAAATTTGTTTTTAAGTCAGGTCATACTTGTTAAGCAAAATTTGTGCAATAAGAAATTCTCTTCAACCTAGTGTGGTGACACACATCTGTTATCCTAGCATTAAGGAGGCTGAGGCAGGAGGATATCAAAGTTCAAGGTCAGCCTGGGCTTCACAGTGAGTTGAAGACCAGCCTATGTCTCTAAAACAAAAAAAAGAAAGAAAAAAATTCCCTTTAAAACATTATTTCTCTAGAATAATTTCAAACTCAAAGAATCTGGTGAAAAAATTACTGCCTACTAATTTAAAGGTAGAAAATCTTTAAATAGTTTCTTCTTAAAATGTCAATATAAATAATATGAAGGGACTAACCAGTTTCATTTATAGTAATGTTTCAGTTTCACAGTACTTAAAATAACTATCACTTCATGTGATAGTTATCACATCATTCAGTGATACTAAAGATGTTTCAGACAATGCATGTTTTACCAAGTTACCTAGAACTTAGTGTTTACTCACCCTAAAACTAAACCAGAGTAAAGGTAGTTATTTCTTGCATTTTTGTTGGATTTTCTGGCATTTCTACACAACCTCTGCCAAGACAAGCTACAAGCCTATTCTCTACCCATGACAGAGACCAAATAGGTCACAGCACCAAGATCACAGTCAAGGCCAGCTAGAGTCCAGAATCCGTGGATTCTTTGGTGCTGCTTCTGCTAACAGGCTACCATCATCTGCACTACTATGGATAACCCAGGGCTTACAGAACACATCTCCCATGATTTAGTTTTAACTTAAGCAGAAGATGTACTAGACTATGTTGTCACCTAAATATTCTTGTCGTTATCTGTGACGCCCAAGCTCCACTAAGACTGCTTGTGTGTGTGCAGCAGACTACTGCCTTCTCTGAAGTGACCAAAAGTTCTCAAACTTATACAAATCACTGTTTAATATTATAAGGTTTTGATATTTCAGTGCCCTGCATCCTCAAATTCCATAAACAAAGAAGTATTACCATTTTCCTATTTGTTATAGAATACTTAACACCCCATTATATTCCATATACTCAATAACTTACTTATAAACGCCAAAGTAATTTATTAACTGTCATATATTCATAATTTCATCAAAGTAGCTTCTTGCAAAATAATTCCAAGGCAATTTACTTTCAAATTATTCATGCCACAAAAATAGTTCCACACAAAATAACAGAAACTGAAAATCTTTAAATTTCATTTCTAAAATTTTATATTTAACTCATTATAGCAGCTTTTATCACTTTTACAAAAGCAAATCAAAATGCTAATATAATTAGACACTAGTCTTTTCTGTGAAATACTCATATAATGCCTGACTGTTTCAAACTCAACGAAAAATGCAGTAAAACAGGAAGTTATTTTAAATGGATATGCTCAGTGTTGTCTGCCAACTAAGGGCCAGCTGGCTTAATATTAAAGATATTTTTCTGTGAATCCTGAAATTTACATAAGGAAACAACTAGTAAGTATAAAATTAACCTGTTTGGTATTACTTATCTAGAATAAGTTATGCAAGATACAATTTTGTTACAATGCCATAGTGAAATGGTAGAAATGGTAGACAATCACAAAATGTGGGAAAGAGAAGAATGGCTACAAGTGAGAAGAGTTTCTAAATTAAATGAACAACCAAAACAAAACCTTGTTCTTACAAAGGAACTCTGAAAAGAGTAAAAATTGACACTGACAGAATTTATTTAACGTAAAAGTAACTTAAGAATTCAAGAGTCAGGTGCAGTGGCACATGCCTGTAATCCCATCAAAACAGGAGGCAGAGGCAGGAGGACCACAAGTTTGAGGCCAGAGTCAGCCTCCATAACTTAACAAGACCCTGACCCAAAATAAAAAATAAAAAATGGGCTGGGGGTGCAGCCCAGTGGTAAAGCATCAGCAAAGTATGTGTAACGCCCTGGGTTCAACCTCAAGTATCTCAAAACAAAACAAAATAAACAAAAATCATAAAAATCTTCATTCAATTCTGTTTAAAACACACCTATCTTTAAAGAGATGGACAAAACATCTCCTCTCTGACAATTTCCAAGAAGAACATTAGCTATCTTGATTATTATTTGGGGGGGGGGGTAGTTGGGGGTTAAACCTAGGTTCTCAAACATACTTTGCAAGTGCTCTACCACTGTGCCGCACCCCCAGCCCATTTTTATTTTTTATTTTAAGACAAGTTCTCACCGAGTTAAGAGGGCTGCCTATGGCCTTGAACTCTGTATCCTCCTTCCTCCAACTCTAGAGTCCCTGGGTTTACAGTCCTGGATGTCACAATGGTTTTAAATTCCACAAATTTCTACACAGAAGGAACCAGATGCAACAGCCAGGCTTCCTTCACGTTCTCCTAAATGCCATATGATTATTACCACATGCTGCATATAATCTCTAATCAATTCAGGATATTTCAACCACCCAAATATTTCTTAATGTTCATTGTTCCACAAAAAGCCATAGTTAGAATTAGCAGCAAAATTTTTCTAGAGGTCTATCCACAATGCCTAAAAAGTGATTTGTTTCGTATACTTACTAAACTTTATTTCTTAGCTTATTTCATCTCAGTCTACAAAGGATACTAGCAGTGCATTCTGAATTTTTAAAGTAGATTTCTTATAAACTACAGCTGTTAGGTTAGGAAAGTTATACAAACTTGTTCCTGAAATGTTTTCCTTTAAGAAAAAAAAAAAAAACTGTTATGCAACACTACAAAGTTACATTGGAACAACCTTTACTACCACTGCTAAAATTCTGATAATAGCAAACCCAAACCCTTACGTAGTGTTTCTTCTTGTCGTTAGGTGCCTTCAAGTCAGGTCTGACTCTTGGCAGTTTATTGGCAGTTTATTAGTGACAGAACCTTACAATGTAGGTACTATTATTAGCCCATTTTCCAGATTAAGAAGTGGACTCCTTCAATAATCTTCTGCCTCTTAACAATTTTATAAAATACCACTATGTACTTGAAGAAGGAACAATGCAACTACCCATACCATTTTGTAATTTGAGTTGAGCATTAATGAGCACTTAAAAAAGTTTTGTAAATGCCTCAAATTTTTTAAAATGGTATAAGTACGAGCAGAATAATTATATGTGTAAGAAAGGAGTTTTGTCCCTTCAGCCCCTGAGCATGTCCTACTCCCTTCACTCCTAACATTTTATTAATCACTGCAATAACTGTGAGATATTAAAACCCTATCTTATAGACTACCAAGCTTACTAATTCACTAATACTCTATTTTAAAAGATAAATCTCCCACACACATTTACCTCCTTGTATGTCCCTCCTCCCCCACAAAAAAGATTTATACTCCTCAAATTTTAAAAGTATCTTAATACAGAATAGAAATTCCCGATTCAAAAACAGTATGTTATTGGTTTTCCTAAAACTTATCTCCTAGGTTTTACACCTTAACTTTCTCATTAATCAGTATATTGTAAATAAACATATAACTAAGATATACACTTAAGTAAATCCTATTCACTGTTTCTATTCATTTCTGCATTTGAGACTACCAATAATCTACAAAAACTAGTACTTAAATCATGGTGGAAGACACAGTAATCATACAGAAACAAAGAGGTGCTCTACAATGTGGCTAGTATCTCAAAAATCTTCATCTTTGTAAGAAATGGAATTATAACCAAATAACGATACTATGAAAAGCTTTTCAGTTTTCTAACCTGTGTAATTTCTCTAAATCTACTTTTCTGTCTTAAAAAAATAAACTCCAAGAATGAAATAATGTTGAATATTTAAAAACAACATATTGCTAAATCACAGATTTTCAGATTAGAAAAATTTCAACCCACTCTTTTACAAATGAGATGAAACTAGGACAAGGCCCATGGTTTGCCCAATATTACCTGTAAACTGTCAACAGGGCATCCTATCTCCTGACTCCCAATCCTTTCAGTTGAAAAGAAAGTTTTCTTATAAAATGGAATCATTTTAAGAAAAGCAAATATCATTACTTTAAAAAAAATTACATCATTTTAATAAATGAGCAAAAGACTGAGTTCTGAAAAAAGTGACTTGTAAGCAAAAAGGTAATCAAAAGGTCCTAAACCTGGTAAAAATTATTAAAAATTCTGCCTTAAGAATTCATTTTTAAAAAGGCAGGCACCATGGCACATGCCTTTAATCCCAACGACTCAGGAGGCAGAGGCAGGAGGACTGCAAGTTCAAGGCCAAAGGCAGCCTGCATAACTTATCGAGAGATCCTGTCTCAAACTACAAAGCAAAAAAATGGGCTACATGTACAGCTCAGTAGTTAAGCACTTTCGAAAAGCATGTGTAAGGCCCTAAGTTCAACTTCCCAGTATCACCAAAAAACAAAAAAAAAACCCTTATAAAAATAGCAGTCATAACTAAGGTGACAACTAAAAAAAGTAGACAAAATAAACCCAATACTTGACATATTCCAACTAAAAAATAAACTTTTCTGTTTATCAAAAAAATAGTTGGGTTTCCTTTTACTATAAAAAGTTTGCCTATACTTGGCTCCATTTAAAAGAAAACAATTCTGATAAATGTATGAAAAATGTTCTTTTGCTTTAAATTTCATATTTAAAAAAAATCTGAATAAACTTAACCACAGAGGCAAAAACAATTTTTAATATCCTAACAAATTCCATTCACTGTTAAAATGTTTTAAATCTTGGATAGTAATAATTCATTATGCTTTATATTGCCAAGTGCAAAATTAACTCAGATTCTGAGCATTTCCTTTTCTATCACACCTGAAATAAATGCATCAATTTTATTTTTTAACATAAACTTTTAAAACTGCTCTTAAAACTCCATTTACCATCTTGCCCGAAATTTAATCATTGCGATTCTACCTATACACTAAGTACAGATGCCAAACAATACCCATCTTTAAACTCTTAAGTACAAATATACACCCCAATCTAAATAATTATTTGCGGTTTCTAGAAACTACAATCTTACATATGAATTTTCCTATTTAAAATACTACTCAGCTTATCTGTTAACATATTAATAAGTCATTTTCAGGTAGAAGTAGAAACTATAGTTTCACTTACCAAACAATCTTCAAACCAAAATAAAATAAATTTGATGTGATACACAACAAAGTAATACTTTTTAAGTCATAAGAATAAATTAAGACGATGGAAACCACCACACAGGAGACTGCATGTGCTTACCTACACATGAGATTTCAAGATCTATTATTAAGCAAACAAACAAAAGAATGCATTCAGAAACCCAATGATCTGAAATGTTTCTAGAGCTAACTAAATCTCAATTAAAAGATCAAATAATGTCAACCTACATACCCACAGCTAGATACATAGTTTTAGGGCCAGAAAAGCACCTCAAATGGTGCCTTGCATCCAACAGACACAGTTTTATGCTGAATGAACAAAAAGAAAATGAACCAAAGAACTCCAAGTTCTACTAAGAATTAAGTGTCTTACAAGTATGCTAACATGATTGTTCTGGTAAGGTAAAAACTGTACAAGCAAGAAAAACCACTTCCATGCAAAATAGATGGATTTTGATAAATACACTGATAAAGGCAATTGTTTTATCTTAAATTTGAGAGAGTATGGCTATAACTTCATTTTACTAATATTTGAGAATTGAGAAAGCCTTCTCCCTCTCCCAATTAAGTCTAATTCTAAATTGGTACTACTGTTTTTACTAGAGAAAACAAAACGAAATTCCTACAAGAATTAGACATCTGATCATTTGACCAGACATTAGCTGTTTCATTCAAAAAATTATTACATTACTAAGTCTCCAAGTTCAAAAAAAAAGAAAGAAAAGAAAAAAATTCTCACTGACCTAGGGTTTGTGGGTTTTCAGTTTTGTAAAACCTGCCTCATCTTTAAAACGAAGCATCATTACCTCTGTGATAATTTTCTCATATAGCAAAGAGGACATGGAAATCTACTGAAGATTTATGTCAAATATTTATAAATCTGAAAATTAATTTCAAATATTATAGTAACTAACTCTTGGAGGTTACTTCAAATTCCATTCACTGTAGCCAAGTATTGAATGAAACTAACCTAAATCTCTACTCGAAAACTAAGAGACCTTTAAGTGTGGAAATACACACTGCTTAAGTCGCCATTGGATTTATTAAACCTAAATATTCTTGCTTATTTCAACAGCTGTGAGTACTCATCAACAACTTACATTAAATCATAAAAGACATATACACAAAAGCTTGAAGGAGTACTACATCCAAAAATAAAAGCTATCGAAATCATACTATGACTTCACCTAACAGGAAACATTCAAGTCAGTTAAAACTTCCTAATCATTACAGAAGCCTAAAGAAATAACCTTAGTAACTCTAACCATCTCAAAACAGTTACAAATGTCTCATAAAATAAATGCATAATGTAAATATCAAAGACTTACTTTGCCCTGGTACAACTCCTGTAACTGTTGAATACACACATTCACACAAACAACCTAAATCAGTTTACGCAAAGAAAATACTATGGAAACTATACCGTCTTCAAAGCAAACTTTACAGTAACTACTTTATCATTCCCTTCACAATACTAAAGTGATAGGCCCATTTTCGGAAAGCGATTCCAGAAATTATTATTTGGAAACCCACAAAATTAAGAAACACGTATTTCAAGCTATTAAACAAAATATACCCCCAATATAAACCGAAAAACTTATTGGCTTGGTTCCACCCCACAGTAAATACATGGATAAAAATCAAAAATCTCCAAGTGCCCCCCCATAATAGTTTTTAATTGAACAAGGAACATACCAGAATAATAATAACAACAACAAATATTAGAAAAAGCCTATTAAAACTTCTAGTTTTACACTTCAGCAAATATGCTTTTAAAAATGCAAAGGTGTCCCTAGCTAACCAGCACCACACATCTGAACTCTTCTAACAAAAAAAACCCTCAGTCTGAATTTAAGGAAAAGCAGAAGAAAAGGGAGAGCAAAAATAATAATAATAATAATGTCTTGCCAAGGTTCCGCTGCGGCTGAATAGCCTGCTTGTGCAATGCTAACGCCACTTCGGAGCAGTTAGTCACCAGCTATTGTGTAGGGCTGGAGAAAGCCGAGCCGGCCGCGCGTGCAGCGAGAGAGCAGAGCGAGCGAGCGAGCGAGGCAACGAGCGCGCCCGCCGGCTTCGCGCCGCTCCCGCCGCTCCCGCCGCCGCCTCGCGCGCGCCCCCGCGCCCGCACGGACGCGCGCGCCGGCCCCTCCTCCTCCGGCCTTGCACTGCACAACATTCATGACGTATCTTTATTTCTAGCACATTAACAAAATATCGCAAATAAACTGTCCGCAGCCCCTGAGGTCCCGGGGTGCGGGCCCCCCGGCCACTGCCCCTCGCAGCCCCCGAACCGGCCTCTCAACCCACCCCGTGGCCTTTGGAGCTTTCACGTTCTAGGGCCAAGTTTTTGTCTCTGTAAAAAATTGCGGGAAATTCAATTTTTATTCGACTCGGGGAAAAGTTTCTTTGCTCTGCGACGTGAATGTCTCACCAGATTCTGGTAGGTCCTGGGATGCTCCTTCCCGGTCCAGTCGGTGCGCCGGGGCAGCAGCTGCGGGGAGAGGGCGCCCCATGAGCCCGGCCCCCGGCCCCGGCCAGCCCGCTCCCCTCCCCCGCCCACCCCGCGCCCCGCCGGGGACCCCGAGCCCCGCGCCCCGCGCCCCGGCGGCGCCGGCGACGGCGGCGCAGCGGCCCAAGGGCGGCCGTGCGGCGCGGGACGCGCAGGGCCGCCGACGCCCTTACCTCCTTCTCGGCCACCTCGCGGATCAGCACCTGCAACAACAAAGCGGGGCGAGCTAAGCCCCGCGCCCCGGGCCGCGGCCCCGCCGCCGCCGCCTCCCTCCCCCACGCCCGCGAGCGACGACCGCGAGCGCCGGCCTGGCCCGCGCCGCGCGCCGCCGTACCTGAGCCGCCTGCTGACAGGGTCCATCTTCCAGGAACCGGGCGATGAGGAAGTAAAGCTCTGCGCGGGAGAGAGGGACGGGGAGACACAGGCTGAGCGGCGGGGCGGCGGGGGGCGGGGGGCCGCGGGCGGAATCGCCCGGTGCCAGTGGCCCCGGCAGCCCCCCGACTTACCGGATCGCAGCTCCGAGAGGCCTTTCCTCTCGCAAGACATGTTTATGGGTCACTTCAGGGCCGCCGGCGGGACACCCCGCCGCCGATGGGAAGCGGGGATCGTGCCGCCGCCTGCCCTATAGCTGTCAGTGTGTGTTCACGAGCCGAACCTCGGCTCCACCATTCAAGCAACGGCGGCGGAGGCGGAGGAGGAGGAGGAGGAAACAACAACTCTCAGGCAGCGGCTACGGCCGTAGCCGCCTCCGCCGCGGATCCCTCCGCCGCAGAAAGGAGTCCGCCGCCTTCGCGGCCCAGAACTCGGCCCGCGCCCCCGCCCCCTAGCGCACAAAAAGGAGTGCTTCCGATCCTTCGCCCCCGGTGCCCGCACCCCGCCCTGCGCGACCCCCCACCCCTCTTGTCGGCTCGGGGCGCGATTTATTTATTTATTTCCAGTCTGAGAAGATGTCGGAGCCGAAGCCACCGGTTGGCTGGAAGGCGCTTTCTCTGTGGAGGCCGATCGCAGCAGGGAGGGGGCCGGGGACGGCTTCGCGGAGGGATCTGACGCACAAGAAGCCGCAGCACAGGCTCTATTCAGCTGCGCTGGCTGGGCTGAGATGGAAGTTAGTTTCCCTGTAGCAGAAATAGGAAACAAATGAAGCAAAACTGTCCAAAGAGGGGAAATGCCCGGAGGATGGGTCTCACTCTCACGCGCGCACACAGACACACGCAGAGAGCACTCTCAGGCTGGGCAAACTCGGGATCGCGCTGCCCTGCCCGAGTTGAATGATAGTGTTTGGTTTCTGTCTCTTGCCATGTGCATGTGTATAAATGCTGCGGATTGGCATCTGTGTAAGTCTTGTCCTGCGTTATTTCTGCAGCCTATACAAGTGTGTTATTTATTGGAGTACCGTATATTGCAATAGAGGCTCGGGCTGCTTTTTGTTAAGCACTTGCGTTTTGCAAACCCGTTATTTGCTGAAGACACCTCTGCATATTTTATTACTACCATCGCCTTAAGCGTACGTTTTTAAAAAATTCTTTTTACTGTAAAACGGGCAAAGCGAACTCCAGATTTGTACTTCAGATACTCTTTTTCCTGATTACAAAAAGGCTAGTGATGGCTAATTAGGGATTTGGGATTAAAGAACCTTAAAGCTTTTTTAAGTGTTTACAAAACGTTATAATGTAAACCTGAGGGAAAAGAAAGGACGCTAATATTTATCTCTTAACTGATCTGGAGGTAAATTAGTGGCAGATCGATAACCTACCGAAGGGTGTTGAAAGAGTATACTACAGTTTAGCCAAGGTGATTAGTGATTAAATAATTTAAATTATCTGTGTATCTTGCAGTTGACTTCATCATGCTAATTAATGGCTTCTAATTTGAGGTGTAAACCATTCCTGTTTACAGTTAATCACGAAAGACTTCTTGAAAACTGAAGAAAAGAGAAAAAAATAATCTTGTAAATCAGTATTTAATTGCCGGTTTTATGTGGTAAATCATACATCTGTGTTTTGCTGATGAGGATAAGGGCCTTGTTTTTTAAAAAACGAATATGGGTGAAATTAATGGAAACAATGGAAAAAGCCATTTGTTAAGAAACAAGGACACTAAGTGATATTTATCTCCAGATGATTCAAGCACTTTCCAAAGACTTCAGAGTTCAGTTTTTTTCAGGTTGGCATTTTAAAAGGAATTAGGGTAGTCATTCTTTTGTTAATCTTTAACAAAGGATTCTCCTTACAATTTTTAGATAATAAACTGCATTTTATGGGTATGATTTTATAAGGTTATTTGTGAGTAAAGGACCAACAAGATGTATTGTGGTTTTCTAGTGTTTCCTCAAGCCTTGTACCCTCCTAGCTCCTGACATTCCTAGTGGGAAATACTTGCTGCAGTTGCCTTGAGCTGCACTGCAACACTCCACTGGTGTGATACCCTATACTAAAACATTCAAAAATCATCAGACATGTGAGAAAGGGGGAAAAAAAGTCTCAACCCTATTGGAATAATGGAATGTAAAATTGCCTTTCATAACCCAATAAAATAAAAATGGGAGATTACCATCATCTCTCCTCTTGGAGACCTACTTATCAGAATAATAGCTGTTTATTGACATAGCTATCCTCAAATTCTGAAAATGTTTGCATTTTTACAAGTATTTAATTCTATTCTTACTTTTGTAGATAAAGTAGCCTTCTTCTAGATGGTTAGGCTTGAAAAGACAGATATTTTATGTGCCTTTTTGCAATTGTATTTATTTCTATGACTGATGCTATTTTATCTTAACTTTTAAAAACGTATTATGTTCTTCAAATAATTGTGATTTCTTGTAATGTTCTTCAAATAAACAGGTTTTAGGAACTAAAAATCTAGTTGGAATTTTCTGGTTTGGAGATGCTTATATTAATCTGATTCTTACTAATAGACATTTTATCTTTATGAAAGAAAGTAAACCAAATTATAACATGAAATATAAAATTACTGTGGATAAAGTTTTCCATATATATCTTGTGGGTGTTATGTAAACATGGAAAGCTAGTATGATTATCTTGTGTATGCTTTTCATTTAGAAGTCATGGAAGATTTTTCCTAAGTATGCTACTAGTACTTAGCTTCTAAAAAATGTTTAAGGAAATGTCTTCTTTCTGAGCATGATATTCCTGTCATTTTGACTAACCTTTGACAATATTTTTAGTTTCTTTTTAAAATATTTAATTTAAAAATAGTTGTAATCCTGCCTTCGAGCTAATTACTATTAAATTTTTACAAGAAAATAGAGATTGCCTGACAAAAATTAAAACTTCAGTCTAAAAAAAAAGCACTTTAGGTAACCTTTGAATTTCTTTAACATAAAACAAATACATTTTGGAATTCTGGCATCATCAGTTAGCTATAATGTTTTTTAAGTCATTTATTGTGCATATGTACACAAAAAGTCTATACATGTCAAATGGAAAATTTTATTTGGAAGTCCTATATTTTAGTTTTAAAATCAGTGACCCTTGCAATACTTTTCTCAGCTAACTCTTTTGCATATAAGGACAATTCATATTCCATGTATATCCCTTTTGTTTAACTTTTTCATGTACTTCAAAAATACAATGTCAGTTTAAAAAGATCGCCATGACTTTTAAATAAGGTTAACAAATAACATTAAAAGCTTGGAAAGCCTACAACTCATGTTTTTATATGATACAATTTCTTTAAGAGAATTATAAACATTTTTAAAATAAAAAAGTTTCTATGAAATTCATAACTTTTCAATTGGTATCACATAAAATAAGGTAAACATTTAACAAGAGCTTTGTCTTGATCCTGATAAGTTATTATTCTAATAAAATAATCAAATAATGTAATTTCAGTCTTCTGTAGAATAAGATGAGATAGTATTTGTAAATTTAAAAAATTCCGCCGCACTTAGGAAACTTGGTTTGTCTCCACTAGCATGATGAATAATACAGAACTTTTAAAATCTCTACAAATACAACTTTATTTAACAATTGTATATTAAATCTTGTTTCAATTTGATGTTATACTACTTTTATAACAAAAGGTTTGCCCTATGAAATACAGAAATGCAAAAACAGAACTCAAAATAATACCTTATTAAAAATATTTATCTGCCTCAACAACAGACTATGACATTATAATGCCCAAAGAGTCTTGAACAAACCAGACTCCTCCTTGTGGCTTACTCTTCAATATTATATATTTCTGTCCATGACTATCTCACTGTCTGTCAATACACACATCCTTCTTCCTTCATAAAACATGAACATTTATCAAATTTAAAGAACATGAGCAGCTATACCATTTCACTATAGAAAGAATAGGGTTAAACAACTTTAGTAAGCCATTCCATTATCTAATAATTTTTTTTTGCTATTTAACGCTCTTCAACAATTCTCCCTTATATCTCACTGAGAAACATTTTTACTTAAATTAGAGCAAATTTCCTTTTATTCTGTACAAAGCTTAGCTAGTCCCAAAAATCATATTGTCCCTTCCATATTAAAAGTTGTTAGTAATCCAATTAACCTTTTTTCTCCAAGTTAAATAATCCTAGTAGTTTAGTATTTTTATAAATCTTAATTTGTTAAAGAAATACATATCTTCATGGATTTTTATATTTTTAATCCCTTCGTGAATTTTACAGTACAGTTACAAAGATTAAAGGAGAAAAACTATTTTAGAAAATATTCCTCCTCAATTTGTAGCAACACTATGGACAAAGTAGAAAGAACTCTTCCAGGTGGCAGAAAACAAAGAAGAGGTCTGCAGGCAGGTTCTATCCTGGGAAGATGTTTGATGGACCAGGAGTGGGCTGCACTGCACAGAGAACAGTGGAAAAAGAGAATATAGACAGAGGGTGAGGAGGTACACAGAGGGTCCAGAAAGTTGCTGGCAACAGTGCTTTAAATAAAGCACACTATTATCAATGTGATTTTTAAGACAGAATTTCATGACTGGAGGTACGTAGTCTCTTGCATTTACCTGTACTTGAGTTTATAAACTTTAAGAACCCCCCAAAAGAAAAATCATTTTATTTGTGGAAAGGAAAGGGAAGAGGTTTATCTGACAAGTATTGTGGAATCTCTACACAATAAAAACACTAGGAATCAAGGACACCAAAGTAGAAACTGTTGGTGAAGGAGAAGAATGGATTGAAAGGATAAAATTTGACCTAACAGAGTATCCACAATTCTGACTTTGAGATTCATACAAGTAAATTCCAACTCAAAATTGAGAATCAAGTTTGATTTAAAGTTTAAATGTGTGACTTTAGATTTAAAATGACTTAGTAATTTTAAAATGTTCTTTCCATTTTCAGAATTCCTACAAGACCTATTTGATCTTACAAATTTATTTGTGAGTTACTTTTATTTCTTTATCTATCTGAATATATCTGGCAAAACCCCCTTGACTATTGCTTTATTCCTTTTCATAGATCATACATTTATTGAAATAATGAGTAGCTAACTAGCACAAAGAATGAGTTCTATCATTGATTGTAGAATTTAAGATAATATGGATAGCAAGTACATCTTTCAACCTAGATATGTGTGCTAAATTTTAAGAAAAGCTTATAATTTGATTCTGAGATTACACATACAAATCCCATTGCACTCATTTTCTTGCTTACATTTATTTATTTATTTATCTATTTATTTATTTATATTCCTTGAGACAGGGTCTCACTGTGTAGCCCTGACTGACCTGGAACTCACTATGTAGCCCAGGATGACCTCAAACTTACAGTTGTTCTGCCTCAGCCTCCCAAGTGCTGAGATTATAGGCATCCACCAACATGCCCTGCTTTCGTGCTTACATTTGAGTGCATAAAACTATAGATGTTGATGAAATAGTTATAGAGGATTACTAAATTCTTATCAAAATATGCAAACTGAGAATGATTTATAGACAAATCAAGCCTTTAAATGGAATATTATCACAAGAATGTATTACAGGGCTGGGAATGTAGCTCAGTGGTAGTGTGCTTGCCTAGCATGCACAAGGTCCTGTGTTTGATCCCCATCACTGTGCCAAAATGTGTGTGTGTGTGTGTGTGTGTGTGTGTGTGTGTGTGTGTGTGTGTGTACGCTATTTCCCCTCAAGAGTTATCAATAGGAATGTTATGGGACATCATTGGGGAACTTTCTTAAGACTA
Source organism: Pedetes capensis (assembly GCA_007922755.1). Taxonomy (NCBI): domain Eukaryota; kingdom Metazoa; phylum Chordata; class Mammalia; order Rodentia; family Pedetidae; genus Pedetes; species Pedetes capensis. The sequence continues at coordinate 63,996 of VMDO01007956.1, forward strand.
TTGAGAATGTGATAACATATGAGAAGGAAGAAATATATTATCTTCTTTTTCAACCATTTTCATCTCTCTTTTTGTGCCTATTATACTTTATACTTGTTCTAGTCTTTCAGCATTTGGGGGATTTTGGTAAGATTTCCATCTTTCCCTGATATTCCTGCATTCTCAATTTTTTCAAATCATGTAAAAATTTTCTTTCTCTACCATCACTAAAACTTTAGTTTCTAATGATAAACCAAGTGTGGAAGATAAGATATGTAATTAACTCAATTCCCATTTTATATGATCAATTTGGATGTACTGTAAGGGCTCTAATACAAAGATGAATCTAGTCTTTACTTCTTATAGTTGAGATCATCACACTTTAAAATTGCTAACATCTCATATTTTTAATTTTTCCTATTATTATACGAAAGAAAAGAAAAACAATTTTCTTTCCTTCCTACATTCCTCTACTTTTCCATAAAGAAAAACAAATGAAGTGTTAAAGAGCAAGCATTTTTTTTTGTATGGTGTGTATATATATATTGTTGTTGGTAGGTGCCGTCAAGTCGTGTCCGACTCATAGAGACCCTCATAGGGTTTTCAATGGCTGACTGTTTCAGGCTTGCCTTGGGAGTGGATTGCCAGGTCCTTCTCCCATTTTTTGCGGTGCTGGGAATTGAACTTGGGACCTCAGAGACTGCAGCTCAGTGCTCTACCAACTGAGCTAAATCCCAGCCCATATATATATTAGCATTACTAAAACTTTTCTTTTTCTTTTTTTCAACACTTGGGTCGAATCCAGATGTCAGGCCTGCCAGGCAAGTGCTCTACCACTGAGGTGCACCTCCAGCTCTTCAGATGTTAGATTTTACTGAGTTAGAGGAATTAGTGCAGTTTTACAAATTATTTGCATGTCTCTTAGACTCTAATTTGTAGCTTTCAAGATTTATATTGCCTTAAATTCTCTATGATTAATATTGCTTAACTTCACCTCTTTAAGATATTTAAATTGGGAAATTTATTTCATTTTCAGGTCTGTATCCCATTGTGCCTAAATAAGTTTTAAGGTAATTTTTGTTGTACATCCCTCACCCCATACTGGGGATTGAACCCAGGACCTTGTGGGATTTTAGACAAGCATTCTACCACAGAGCTACATCCCCAAGTCCCCTTCCTTGTGTTTTGAGACACAGTCTCACTAAGATGCCCAAGCTGGCTTTGAACTTGCAATCCTCCTCCCTCAGCCTCCCAAGTAGTTGGGATGACAGGCATGTGCCACCATGCCCAGCCTGTGTTGTACACTTCATGAAAAATTTCCAAGCCTCAGTACCAAAGATATTTTACCCTAATGTCTATTCCTCTGTTAGGATGATAATATAACAAATAATATAACAACAGTCATTTCCTCTTTCGATTACCTAATTTGTTTTTCTTTTTATTATTTCCCCTTTTTACTACCACAAATATTTCAATTACAATTTTAATGTACAAAAAAAATTAGAACATCTGTTGCAAGTTCTGGAGACCCGTAATACTTCTATAAAACTGTGTATCTTTTTCCTAGGTGAAATTGAAACGACATAGAAACCCCAAGTAAAACTCTAAATCTATCCCTTGCCCCTATATTCCATTCTTAATATGATGGTATCCCCATTACAAAATTGTTACTTTCTGTCTATGCGTCTGCTGAGGATCCATCATTTAAACACTAGCTTGCAGTTTGACCCTCATTATGCACTTCATCCCAACACAGGGAGATGCTGGGCTCCCCAGAGGCTGACCCAAGATGTGAGAGCTAATCTGAGGCAGCAGTGTCCCCCTCTATGCCTGGAAAGCAGAGGTTTCAGCGATAGTCTGGCCAGTCTCCAGAAATTATCAGTTATTAAAATCTGACTTTTTTTAACACCAATAATTCAATTTATTGAATGGATTGCAAAAAGGTATGGATCAGTAGCTATACATAACACCTAAATTTATCTACAAAAATTTCACATTCCTGAAATAGATACAATGAGTGTATTTATTACATATTGTGGTTTTACATATAGACTGTGTTTTTGTGTCCCAACCTAATTTCTTTATAGAAATTAGGTAGAAAATATATACCGGTGTATTTTAAAAATACTAAAATAAAGTCTACCAAGTTATATTTAGCTGCTATAAAATAACAAGAATTTTGAAAAACAACCACTTGAGCGTGATACAGATTCATGCGTTTTTTCACAACACTTTTTAGAGGATATGGTTTTAGTATTTAAAAATTAATAACTAATTTATAACAAGTTAGTTTCAGTTACACAAGTGAACACAAGATTTTTTTTTTTTTTTTTTGCTTTGTTTTCTTTTAAGATGAGATCTGTCTGTGCAGCCCAGATTGACCTGGAACTCATGATCATCTTGCCTCAGCCTCCTGAGGACTGGGATTACAGACATGTGCCACAATGCCCCAGCTCACAGAGAGGATTTGAGTCAGGAAATTCACTAGCACAATTAGACTGAAACTTACAAACTATAGCCAAAAGTTGCATTGACTCCAAACAATTTTATAGACTCCCCAGATTTTCCTTTCCTTTTAGTTTTTTTTAAGTTGCACACATATATTTTCATTCTTTAAAAGTTTAATTCTTGGGCCAGGCCCAGAGGCACAGGTCTGTAATCCCTGCAACTCGGGAGGTGGAGGCAGGAGAATTACAAGTTTGAGGCCAGAGGATGCCTGTGCAATTTAGCAAGAACTTGTCTTAAAATAAAAAATTAAAAAGAGACTAGGAGTGCAGCTTAGTGGTTGAGCACTTGTAAAGTATGCCCAAGGCCCTTAGTTCAACCCTAAATACTGAAGAAAAAAAAAATTTAATTCCTAGGTCAGGGGTATAGCTCAGTGGTAGAGCAGTGGCCTTCCACGTTCAAGGTCCTGGTTCAATCTCAGCAAAGGGTGGGGTTGGGGGGAGGCAGAGAGTGCGAGAGAGAGAGAGAGAGAGAGAGAGAGAGAGAGAGAGAGAGGTTGGGGGGAGAGAGAAAAGTTTAATTGCTTTTTTAGTAAGATATCTATGCTTTTAAAAATGAAACCATCTTAACTCAGGAGCAATTTTTAAAATCTCTCTGTTATGAAAAAGTTAAAATATTCAACTAAAGCAAGGAGAATAGAAAGATGACCCCCCCCCAGGCACCCAATTCCCAGTGTTTATAATTATCCACATTTTGACAATGACTTTATCTGTCTTCCATGATGAGCTTTTTCTTTCTTTCTTTCTTTCCTCTTTTTTTTTTTTTTTTTTTTCCCTCTGTGCTAGGGATCAAATGCAGGGCTCTGGGCTTATCTAGGCAAGTGTTTTACCACTGAGCTGCATCCTCAATTCCAGCCTCTTTCTTGATTGAATATTTTAAAGCAAATCTCATTTTATTTGTATTCCAGAAGCAAATTCTTAACTAAATTCTTTTATTGATTGATGGACTCACTTCTTTACTCCCTCATATTAAATATTTGCTGAGCATTTGCCATATTCTACATACTACATTTAGCCTTAGAAATTGATTCGCTGGGTGAAATCATTAAAACTTTTTTAAGAAGTTCTTTGATAGTTGGAAATGTAAACTAACAAATAGAATTATATTGTTCAACTCCTTAAAGACTATCCATGATACTTCATGAAACCTGGACAGTCCTTACTATGACATATGATATCCTTCATGATCTGCCCCCTCAAACACTCCACATTCAACTCTGTCCACTGGACCACAATCACTTTCCAACCTTCCATATGAACATATTTCATTTTCTAAATATGCCCATCTTTATTTTTTGTACATACTAGTCTATTTTTCTGGAATTTTTACCTCCAAAGTAGGCCATTTCCAGTCAATTTTTGAAACACACAGCACAATTATTGCCTCTTTGGGAAACTTTATTTCCCAAAGAAAGAATAAATGCAGGGCCCCCAGTAAACAGACAACTAGGTGTTCATCCTTTGTGCTTCCAGAGGACCTTCTTATGTCACTATAGTAGCATAGCATTCAAGTATATTATAGTTTTATGTTTTCCTGACTCACTAACTAAACTAAGAAATTTTTAGGACAATCCCTGAATTTAGGATTTCTATATCCTAATTATATAGTAGAATTCAGAATATACAACATGCACTTAATAAATTCAGTGGAACCTTTTTCTTGCCATACGTGTGTTAAATAAATAAACCATGATAATTTATGGAAGTATATTAGGGTAGTTCCTAATGATGACCCTGTTGTTGTTGTTGTTGTTGTTAGGTGTGGTCGACTCAGTATTGGACTCATAGTGACCCTAGGTCAGGTAGGCGAAACACTATTGTTAGTGCTTCCCTGCTATTCATAGGGTTTTCAATGGCAGATTGATTGGGAGTGGGTTGCCGGTCAGTCTCCCAAGCCTCCAGCACCTTGTTCTCAGGCAGTCTCCCATCCAAGTACTAACCAGGCCTGACTCTGCTTAGCTTCCAAAATATGATAGGATCGGATGCCACAGGGCTAAAACTGCAGGCATGATGACCCTAGTTTTCCATAATTTCACAAGACTATGGTGACATAGGGCTGGGATTTAGCTCAGTTGGTAGGGAGATGCACTACAGTCTCTGAGGTCCAGAGTTCGATTCCCAGCACCACAAAAATCGGAGACGGGCCTGGCAATCCACTCCCAAGGCAATCCCAAAACAGTCAGCCATTGAAAACCCTATGAGGGTCGCTATGAGTCAGATACCGACTCCACGGCACCTAACAACAACAACAATAGTGACATATGGGGCTGGGATTTAGCTCAGTTGGTAGAGCACAGCTCTGCAGTTTCTGAGGTCCCAGGTTTGATTTCCAGCACCGCAAAAATGGGAGAAGGACCTGGCAATCCACTCCAGTTGTTGTTGTTGTTGTTAGGTGCTGTCGAGTCAGTATCCGACTCATAGCGACCCTCATAGGGTTTTCAATGGCTGACTATTTCGGGATTGCCTTGGGAGTGGATTGCCAGGTCCTTCTCCTGTTTTTGTGGTGCTGGGAATTGAACTCGGGTCCTCAGAGACTGCAGCACAGCGCTCTACCCACTGAGCCAAATCCCAGCCCTCCACTCCAGAGGCAATCCCAAAACAATGAGCCATTGAAAACCCTGTGAGGGTTGCTATGAGTTGGACATGACCCAACGGGCAACTAACAACAAGAACATGGTGACATGTGGAACCATTGATAGTTTTCCTGTTAAAGGAAGGAAACAAAGTATGTATTGAATTTAAAAGAAACATCAGAAAATCATATGGCATTTGGGTACCAGTTCTGCCCTTTCAGGGTCTTCATAACAGTGTTATTTGGACATATAATGAAGAAATAATTTGATCAATAAAACAAGATCACAGAATACAAAATAATGGCCATAAACATCAAAGCTCCTTTTCTTCCCTCAAATTCTCTTTACCACTTTAAAATGTCATTTTTAGTACAATTTTATTACATGTCTTTTAGCTCCATCTTTTATTTTATACTCTTAGGAATCAGAGGGAAAACAAACATACATGTAAAGAAGATATCAAATACATGGAATGGTGTATCAGCAGGACCCCTACAGAAAGTATAAAAGAGGATCTAGGTCATTATATCTACAACTGTGGCAATTCCACAAATAGGATCACAGAACAAAGCTGGAAAAGACCCTAAAGATTTTCTAGTCCAAATCCCCTTTCAAAGAGGTTAAGTGATTTGTCCAAACTCATACCTTCCTTTCCAAATTTCAATGAGCATTACAATCTTTCTTTGATTATTGGTTAAAGAATAGACTACCCAAATCATCAAAAAAGAGAAAAATTAATCATGAAAAAGTTAATATGATCTCTGCATGAGAAATGATGTTTGTTGGTTTCTCTGGTGGTGTTTCAGGGGATAAAGAAGCGTGACTAAGGAAATCTAGAAAGAAAGGTTATATTTAAACTTTCAAAAAGCTTTTTGACAAGTTCCTATATCAGAGACTACTTAAACAATATCCGTAAGAAATCAACTTGGAGAGAAATAAGGAGAAATTTGAGTAGTTCATAACATAGATAAGAATCCAGTCCTAATTCTCTTTTACTGAATGACCTTGGGGAAATTATCTCACCTTGCTTAGCATCATTTTTCCACAAATAATCTAAGTATAGGGATTTTTACCTAACTTAGGGCTGACATGAGGACTGAATGAGATAATACTATTTTTAATAAAAGCTAACATATATTTAATACTTAGTATATGTCAGACGGCTGGGACTTAGCTCAGTGGGTAGAGCGCTGCGCTGCAGTCTTTGAGGTCCTGAGTTCAATTCCCAGCACCGCCAAAATGGGAGAAGGGCCTGGCAATCCACTCCCAAGGCAATCCCGAAGCACTCAGCCATTGAAAACCCTATGAGGGTCGCTATGAGTCGGATACCGACTCGATGGCACCTAACAACAACAACTACGTATGTCAAACACTATTCTGAATGTTTAATAAATGTTATCTCATTTAATCATCATGAGGCACTCGTGAGGAAGGTACTGTTATTATCTCCTCACTTTAAAGTGAGAGAACTGAGGCCCAGAATGGTAAACTTGTCTTGTGTCATGAAGTTAGTAATTTGTAAAGCCAGTAATCAACTTTAGCGGGCTGACTCCAGAGCACTCAGCCATTTAGTTTCCTAACTTTTGTGCTATTGATATGCACAAACCCTTTCCCATGCACAAAACTTACTATTTTTTATACTCTCACAGAACTTACTATTTTTTATACTCTCGCCTATGGAAGGAAGGGCTGGGATTTGGCTCAGTGGGTAGAGCGCTGCGCTGCAGTCTTTGAGGTCCTGAGTTCAATTCCCAGCACCGCCAAAATGGGAGAAGGACCTGGCAATCCACTCCCTAAGGCAATCCCGAAATAGTAAGCCATTGAAAACCCTATGAGGGTCGCTATGAGTCAGATACAACTCGACGGCATCTAACAACAACAACATTGCCTGCAGCTGTAGTCCTGTGGCATCCGATCCCGTCAGATCTCGGAAGCTAAGCAGGATCGGGCCTGGTTAGTACCTGAATGGGAGACCGCCTGGGAACACCAGAAGCTGTAGGCTGGGAGAAGGACCTGGCAACCCTGTCCCAAAAATCAATCTGCCATTGAAAATCCTATGAACAGCAGAGAAGCACTGACAATAGTGTTTCTCCTCTGTTGTACAGAGGGTCGTTTTGAGTCAGATACCGACTCGACGGCACCTAACATCAACAACAATGGAAGGAAGAGATGCCTAATAATTTATTCAAGACCTATCTCACACTGCATTCATTTGATATACCTCTTTACTTTCCCTTAGCCTGGAGCAGTTGTCCAGCCTTTTTCATCTGTCATGACATCATAGTTTTGGGGGATTTTGTTTGGATTTGGTTTGGTTTGGTTTGTAGTGTTGAGGATCACATCTTCACATGCACTCTACCACGGAGCTACACCCCTCATCCCAGGTTTGTTGTTGTTGTTGTTGTTGTTGTTTTGAGATACTTGGGGTTGAACCCAGGGCCTGGCATATACTTTCCAAGAGCTCTACCACTCGGCTGCAACCCTAGCTCATTTTTTATTTTTTCTTTTGAGTGAGGGACATGCTAAGTTACACAGGCTGACTCTGGCCTCAAACTCATGATCCTCCTACCTCTGCCTCCTGAATTGATGAGATTACAGGTGAGTGCAACAGCAACCGGCTTTATTTTTGTTGTTGTGTTGGTTTGTTTGTTTTGTTTTATTTGTTATTGGTTTGGGTGTTTGGGTCCTTCCGTCCTTCTTTCCTCCCTTCTCTCCTCCCTTTTTTTTTTTGACAGAGCCTCGCAGTGTCACCCAGGTTGGCCTCAAACTTGTGATCCTCTTGCCTCTGCCTCTCCAGTGCTGAGATTACAAGTGGGTTATCCTGCCCAACAATACTGATAATTTTTAAGAGTCCAGGAAAATAATATTGCAGAATATTTCTCAATGTGAATTTCACTAATTATTTCTTCATGAATAGATTAAAGTTAAAGGTTTTTTTAAAACAAGAATATTACTTAAGTATTGTATTTTGTAAGCACTTCATAAAGCTTGATATAAGAGGGATTTAGAACAGTTGAAGTCTTACTGTATCTCCAAGGGCATTTGTTATTTCCAAAGAGCAAACAAAGGAAGTAAAATATTATTGGTTCAAAAGATTTGAAATATGAGACCATAGTCCATAAAAGTTAAATTTGTTAAGAAATCAAAGAATGTTTCAGAACACCTCTTTAGCTTCTGCAGGTGACATTATAGGCTCAAGTATGCCTTTCTGCAGATATCTCTTGACATTACTTTCAAGAACAGAATGCTGACTTTGCTGTACAAGCTTGACTAAAAATGGCATTTTCTAATGTCTCTCTCTCTCTCATCACAAAATCATATCTCAGTCTGTTAGACATTTGCAACATTGATTCTAAATGTGCTTTTGGATTGCATTTGAAGAGACTTTAGAATATTTGAGAGAAGAGGATTTATTTATACATCAACACTGTCTAATCCCAAGTTACCCATATTCTCAGTGACCTTGAGTGTATAGTTCTTTAACATAATAATATAAAGCCCCCCAAACTTGGGCAGATATAAAGTGTACAAAATGTACGGAGAATCGCTAATTTTTCCAGAATTTTCAAGCTTATATTTACTTATATTAGTGTTTCATGACAATATGGTATAAGATAATTAACATGGATTTTGAATGCAAAAAGAATTTAATCCTCAACATTACTCCTGTCCAGCTACTTTCCTATATTTAAGTACTTTAATTCCTTTAAGTTATATTTGCCACATCTATAAAACGGAAGTGATAACATCTACCTTTCAGCGTTATGAGTATTGATAAATTCTTATAAAAGGTCAGTTTTATGTAATTATTGCTATAGTTAGTAACAAAAAATATTTGATTCAAGAAGAAAATGGTTCATTTGGACAATCAAACCATGCCTCCCATGTAAATTAGCCAATTGCTTGATTATGTTTACTACTTACTAAATTTTCCTCCAAGTGAAAAGTAAGAGACCAAATATTCTCCAAATCTCTTGTTCTATTTGATACTAAGTTTTCAACCTTGGGTTAAGTTAGACAACTTAGTATCCATATAATAAATTCTCTAGTTTATTTAAGGTAAATCACATTTGGTTTCTGCCATGTATAAGCAAAAAGTCTGTAAACTAGCACCACTATTAAATAGCAGATTAGATGTGCCAATTTAATTAACACCAAGGATGGTTAACTAGTGCTGATAATTCATTCAACAATGGGCTTTATTTTTCATTGTAATTCTCACACCAGTAGGTCAGATATAGTTTTGTCTGTTATAGTTTTCCAGATTTTCTTTTTTTTAGCTGTTGTTGTTAGGTGCTATCGAGTCGGTATCCGACTCATAGCGACCCTCATAGGGTTTTCAATGGCTGACTGTTTCGGGATTGCCTTGGGAGTGGATTGCCAGGCCCTTCTCCCATTTTTGCAGTGCTGGGAATTAAACTCAGGACCTCAGAAACTGCAGGGCAGCACTCTACCAACTGAGCTAAATTCCAGCCCTTTTCTTTTTTTTTAAGCTCAGTTGGTAGAGCACTGCACTGCAGTCTCTGAGGTCCTGAGTTCAATTCCCAGCACTGCAAAAATGGGAGAAGGACCTGGCAATCCACCCCCAAGACAATCCCGAAACAGTCAGCCATTGAAAACCCTATGAGGGTCCTATGAGTCAGATACCGACTCGATGGCACCTAGCTTTTTTTTAGTATAACCTCCTTTATTTGAGATGTTATTACAGCTTCTTTTCATATCATTCTCCCATTTTGATTTCCCTCCTCTAGTCTTATTAGAATTTTCCTTGTTTTGTTTTTATATTAAAGAATAATTCATATAAATTAAAATGCAGAAATTTTGAGGGTATAATTTACTGAATCTTTATCCATGTACATACCCATGTAACTACCACCCAAATGAAAATATAGCAAATTTACATCACCCATAGAGTTCCCTCAATACCCTTCCTAAGGAAACCACTATTCTAAATTTTATCATTATAGTTTTACCTGTACTTGATTTTTATATAGATGAGCATATAGAATGTCATTCTTTTGTGCCAAATGTAGCATCTGCCCCCAAATATTCCATCCTGACATTCCTCCATGTTATGACATGTATCCATAATTTACATCTCTATATTGCTATGTAGTGCTTCATTGTATGATTATACCATAATTTACTTACATATTTGCCTGTAAAGAGACATTTGGTTTGTTTGGAGATGGTGGCTTCTATGAATAAATGGGGTAATATGACTAGCCACAATAATATGAATGTTGATAATGTACAAGTCTTCTGTAGAAATATACATTCTTTTCTCTTGAGTATATGCATAGGAATGGAATTGATGGATTTGAAGGTGGGTATTTTTTGGTATTGATAGATAATCCCAAATATTTTCAAAGTGATTATACCATTTAACCCCTCTCCCAGAAATTTATAAGAGCCATAATTGTTTCACATCTTTGTCAAAATTTAATATTTTCAGTATTTAATTTTAGCAATACTAGTGGATGGTTAGTAGGATTTCATTGTGATTTTAATTTGCATTTCCCTAGTGAGAAATCTATGAATAAATTCTAAATTTATGTAAAAGTACAAAAGACATAGGCTAGTCATAATAATATTGAAGAATAACATTAAAGTGGAAGACTTATACAACCAGATTTTAAGACTGACCATAAAGCTACGATCATGAGGACAGGGTCTAGCAGAGTCCAGACAGTAACCCTACATGCATGCTATCACCTGATTTTCAACAATGGTGATAACTATTCAATTCAATGGAGAAAATCAAAATCTCCACAATAAATAGTTCTGAAGCAACTGAATGTTCATATTGAAAAACTAATTTTAAAAGAATCATTTCTAAATGTGAAAACTAGAACCATAAACCTTAAAAAGAACCCAAAAGATATCCCCATGCTTATAGGTGAGTGAGAAAACAGAACACAGGAGCATCAATCATAGATAGGAAACTTAAGAACTTTATTCATCAACAAAACAAAATATTAAGACAGCTTTTTAAGAAAAAGCAATCCACACACTGGGAGAATGTATCTGAAACATACTTATCAGATAATGGACTTGTATCCAGAATATATCTTTTATAAACTCTTACAGAGCCAGGTGCCATAGGGCACATCTGTAATCCCAGTGATTCAGGAGGAGGAGGAGGTAGGAGGATTGCAAGGTCAAGGCCAGAGGCAGCCTGCATAACAAAGCAACACCCTGTCTCAAAATATAAATAGATAGATAGATAGATAGATAGATAGATAGATAGATAGATAGATAGATAAAAGGGGTTGGAGGTACAGCTCAATGGTAGAATGCTTGCAAGGTATGCACAAGGCCCTAGGTTCCACCCTCCAAACACCACGGGTCAGGAAAGGGGGAACCTCTTGTAATTAAATTTTAAAAACCTTAAACAACATAATAAAAAAGGGTTAAAAACTTGAACATGATTTTACAAAACAAGATATTCAAATGGCCAATATGCCTATAAAAAATTGTTCTTTACAATGTCATGATATTTCCTATGCATGCTCTTTAATCTTCTTAAATGTATTGTTCTATCTCCATCCCCACATTCTACTCTAAGGACTCTATTGCACCTCTCACTACATGCCTCCATGGCGTCCATCTTGCAATTCCTCCTAGCCTTTATCACATTATAACCAACTATATGCTTGATATCTGTCCTCTACAAGGAATGAAGGCAAGGACCAGGCCTTTAGCATCTGCAAACTACTTGACTCATGTTAGTTGTTGTTAGGTGCCATCAATTTGGTGCAACTCATAGAGACTCTATGTACAACAGAATGAAACACTCCCCCACTCCCTGGCACTATGCCATGCCAGGCACTGTCAGTACTTCTCTATTATTCATAGGGTTTTCAATGGCTGATTGTTTCAGGATTGTTTTGGGAGCGGGCTGTTAGGTCCTTCTCCCATTTTTGCTGGGGATTGAACCCAGGGCCTCAGAGTGCTGGGGATTGAACTCAGGGCCTCAGAGAACACAGAGCAGTACTCCACCAACTGAGCTGCGTAGTTAAATATACATGAATAGGATCTTTCTTTCTTTCTTTCTTTCTTTCTTTCTTTCTTTCTTCCTTTCTTTCTTCCTATCTTTCTTTCTTTCTTTTATGTAGGACGTTTAAAAAGACTGGCATAATAATAATAATAATCACAGCATGGCAGATAAGGTAGGAAATAAACTGGATTCACTTTAGGTAAGTTGGGATAAGAAATTTGAAGCAATTATACTTTTAAGAGTGAAATTACTTTAGCTTTATAAATAATACACAGTTATGTCAAGAAATTTGCCTAGAAAAACACTATAAAAAACTAGTGCTCCTCACTCTGCCCCAGCCAAAATGGTAATTATTATAATCTCTCTGGCAGTTGGATACTACTTTATGTCTATGACTAATAATAATCCCAAGATTAAGCTCTGGGACAGTTAGATGTTTCATATTTGGGAAAATCAACTCCAAAACATAAATGTTTTTTCCCCTACTAACAAATTAGGAGAAATTAGACACTATATGTATTAATTTATCCTTTACTTCTTATTACACCTGATTTCAAAACAAACAACTTATTTGTTGTGTTTAGTGACAGGTTGAAGCTAAAAAAAGTTGCAAAAATATCTCCTTACCCCATGTGACCCTGCCACTCCCCCATTAAGGTAGAAGCTGTTCCTTTCCTTTGAGTCTAGGTAGGATATGACTGCTCCAAACAATAAAAAAGGGAAGAAATGGTATTCATTGTGATTTGAATATGAAATGTCTCCCACAGGCTCATGTTTTGAATGCTTAGTCTCCAATTGGTGGTGATATTTTGGGAGATTGAAAAGCCTGGGGAGGTGGGACCCAGCTGGAGGAAGTAGGTCACTAAGGTCACTTGGAGGGTTGCCCACCTGGTCCCAGTCTACTACTTTCTTTCTTCCTGTCTGCCATGAGGTGAGCAGCTCTCCTTTACCACACACTCCTACCCTGATGTTCTGCCTAAGTGTGTGGGACCTTGCAACCATGGAGTGAACCTCTGAAATCATGAGCCAAAATATACCCTTCCTCCTTTTAAGTTGTTCTTATCAGATATTTTGAACACAGCTATGCAAAAGTAGCTTAATATAGTGCTACATAACTTTTGAGGCCAAGTCATATAATGCAGCATCCATATTGTTTTCTTGAAAAGCTCACTCCAGGGACTCTACCTTTTCAGAAATCACTTGTATTGCCCTGAGAGTTCAAATGGAGTAGCCACATGTAGGTTTTCTACCCATCCAATAGCCCCAGTTGATTACAGTCTTCACGCCATCTTAGCACAAACACCAGATATATGAGTGAAAGAACTTCTAAATGATTTCAGCTTCCAAGGTTTTGAGTCGCTGCCAGTAATTTGAATCTTTATGGATATTGTATAACCATCTTTGGTATAACCTAGACATATGGAATTTGTAGGTCAAAGAAAATAGTTGTTATTTTTTTCTAAGTTTGGTATGGTTTGTTATGCAACAACTGTAAATGGTAAATTCCTATGGTGTTTTTTGTTTGTTTGTTTTTGTAGTACTCAGGGTTGAAGCCAGGGCCTTGTGCTTGCATGCTTTGCAAGTGCTGTACCACAGAGCTATACCCCCAAGCCCATTTTTTTTTTAACTTTTTATTTTAAGACAAGGTCTCACTAAATTACACAGGCTGCCTCTGGTCTTGAACTTGCCATCTTCCTACCTCTGCCTCCCAAGTGGCTGGGATTACAGGTATGAGTCACTGTGCCAAGTAATTTTCCTATTCTTAAACAAGCATTGTACTTAAATACGTCAGTATTGTTTGACATAAGATGCCGTCTATGAAAGAATTTTTTAAATTACTATTTTTGCTGTTAGGTACTGTCAAGTTAGGTCCAACTCATAGCAGACCTATGTACAACAGAGTGAAACACTCCCCAATTCTGTGCAGGGCACGGATCTTTTTTATGTATAAGCTCATTGTTCTAGACACTGTGTCAATCCACGGAGTTGACGGCTTCTCTTTTTTCATCAACCTGCCACTCTCCCAAACATGATGTCCTTCTCCAGGGATTGGTCACTCCTGGCTATGTGTCAAAATAGGTAAGATGCAATCTAGCCATCCATGCTTTCAAGGAGCATTCTGGTTGCACTTCTTTTAGAATAGATCTCTTTGTTCTTTTGGCAGTCCATGATATATTTCAATATTTGTCTTCAGCACCATAATTCAAAGACGTCAATTCTTCTCCTGTCTCCTTCATTCAGTGTCCAGCTTTCACAACTATATGGTGTGACTGAAAATACTATGGTATGAGTCAGGTCCGTCTTCAGTATGGTATCTTTACTTTTCAACACATTAAAGAGGTCTGGTGCAATAGCTTCTCCCAATGTAATGCATCTTTTGATTTCTTGACTGCTGCTTCCATGAGTGTTGATTGTAGAACTGAATAAAACACAATCTTGAACAACCTCAATTTTTTTTCCATTTATCATGACATTGATTACTGACCTAGTTGTAAGGATTTTTGTTTTATTGATGTTGAGGCTCAATCCACACTAACGGCTGTGTCCTTTGATCTTCATCAGTAAATGTTTCAAATCCTTTTCACTTTCAGCAAGCAGAGTTGTGTTATCTGTGTAAAGCAGATTGTTAATGAGTCTTCTTCCAATCAAGATACCACATTCTTCCTCATAAAGTCCAGCTTCTCAGATTATTCACTCAGCATAGAGATTGAAGAAGTACAGTGAAAGGATACAGCCCTGAAACACCCACCTTTCTGGACTTTAAACCAGGCAGTGTTTCCTTGTTTTGTTAATGACTGCCTGCTTGTCCATGTACAGATTCATCATGAGTACAATTAAGTGCTCTGGTAGTCCCATTCTTCACAATGTTATTCATAATTTGTTATGATCCACACCATGAAATGCCTTTAACAGTCAGTGAAACATAGGTAGACATGTTTCTTACATTCTCTGCTTTCAGCTAATATCCATCTGATATCAGCAATGATGTCCCTGGTTCCACACCCTCTTCTGCATCTTGCTTGATTTTCCAGAAGTTCCCTATCAATATACAGCAGCAGTTGCTTTTGAATGATCCTTAGCAAAATTTGCTTATATGTAATGTTATTGATATGTTCCATAGTTTCCACATTCAGTTGGATCCCTTTTCTTGGGAATAGGCACAAATATGGATCTCTTCCAGTCAGTTGGCCAGGTAGTTGTTTTCCAAATCTCTTGGCATAAACAAGTGAGCTCCTCTAGTGCTGCTTTTTTTCTTTTTTTTAAACATCTCAATTGGTATTACATCAATTCCTGGAGCCTTGTGTTTCACCAATTCCTTCAAGGCAGCTTCCACTTTGTCTTTCAGTACCATTGGCTCCTGATCATATGCAACCTCTTGAAATGGTTAATCATCCATCAATTCTTTTTGGTATAATGACTCTGTGTATTCCTTCTATCTTCTTTTGATATTTCTGTGTTGTTTAATACTGTGGCAGACCTATTACTAACTCAGTGATTCTATAATTGATAGAGTATCAGTATGTAGCCCAGAGTTACCTCAAACTTTCAATCCTCCTGCATTAACCTTCTGAGTATACCACCAATTCAGTGATTCTTAGACTCATTTGAGTAACAACTCTTCTGAAAATCCAATGAAAGGTTTACCCCTCTTCTCAGAAAAAAAAATTCCCTTGTACAGAATTTACTTTTTTATAATTTTAAGAAACAAATGGACTTCTTTCTTCTCTTGGAGAGAGAATGTAAGTCTAAGTAATAGTTTGATTATTTATAATACATTGATCAGTGTTTTTATTAACACTTACTAAGAAAAATTAGCCTGCAGCTGTAGCCCTGTGGCATCCGATCCCGTCAGATCTTGGAAGCTAAGCAGGGTCGGGCCTGGCTAGTACTTGGATGGGAGACCGCCTGGGAACACCAGAAGCTGTAGGCTTGGGAGAAGGACCTGGCAACCCCCTCCCAAAAATCAATCTGCCATTGAAAACCCTATGAACAGCAGAGAAGCACTGACAATAGTGTTCCCCTGTTGTACAGAGGGTCGCTATGAGTCGGATAGCGACTCGACGGCACCTAACAACAACAACAACAACAAGAAAAATTAAACATTTACTAAGAAGGACTAGTATTTTACTCAATTATTAATTTAGATATTTTCTATCTGTATTTACACTAAAGCATGGTATTCTTATCAGGATAAAAAGACATGTTTGTATGCATAATTGTAATTCTAAACTGCTAATTATTTTAATTGAATCAATTAATTTTCTTAAAACTAGGATTTATAAAAATAGAGAAAACTATTTTAAATTTATGGTGTCAATCATGGTGACTAATTTCACATTGTCATAGATTATACATATTAGCATAGAGTACAATGGGAAAAGGTAATTTTGTGATTTTTCATAGGGTAGCCTATTAATATTATTAATTATCAAGAATCAGAAATAATAATCCTACAATTTGGGGGCAATTGAATTTGAGGAAATCTGAATCTCTTACCTTACTTAACATGGACCTCTCTTATCTGAAGAAAGGCTTTTGGTAAATAGTATCCATGATTCTAACCATTTTTCATACCACTGAATTGCCTTTGCTTCTTTGTAAAAATAAATAAACTTATGATTGTTAATTGCTAGTATACACAAAAACAATTGAATTTTGTATACTGATATTGTATACTTCAAACTTGCTAAACTATAGTAGTTCTTTTTTTTTTTTTTTCCCCGCCGTACTAGGGGTTGAACCCAGGGCCTCACGCTTGCATGCTATGCAAGTGCTGGACCACTGAGCTGCAACCCCAGCCCTTTTTTTTTTTTTTTTTTCCTTTACTTTTTGAGACTTGGTCTGGCTAAATTACGCAGACTTCCTCTCATCTGGAATTTGCAATCCTCCTGGCTCCGCCTCCCAAGCTGCTGGGACTACAGGCAAACGCCACCACACCCAGCTAACTATAGTAGTTCTAATAGCTTTTTATTTTTGATTCCTTAAAATGTTCCATGTAGGATAAACATGCTAAATAAAACCAGGATTACTTCTTTGTTTTTAACCTACATGCCTTTTGTTTCTTTTTCTTACCCCAAACTGCGGTAAAGTGTTGAGTAAAAATGGTGAGAGAAGACATACTTGCTTGTTTGTTAACATTAGGGGAGAGACTTTCAATCTTTTGCCATTAAACCTGATATGTACTGTGGGCGTCTGGAGATGCTCTAAATCAGACTGAGGAATTTCTCTTCTCTTCTGAGTTTCCTGACAGTTTTTAACAGGAATGACTGTGGATTTTGTTCAATGCTTTTTTGCACCTTGTGAGGTTGTCACATGGTTTTCGTTTTAGTCTGTTAAAATGGCAGATTAGATTGATAGATTTTTGAATGTCAAACTAACCTTGCATTCTGAGGGAAAACTCCACTTGAAAGCCACCTTTTGGTTCAAATTGCTAAAATTTTGGTGTTGTATTGTTTTCTTCTTCTTTTTTTTTTTGTAATACTGGAGATCAAATCCATGGCTTTGTGCATCCTGGGTAAGCACAAATTGTTAAAATTTTGATAACAAATTTTCCATTTATGTTTATGAAAATTATTAGTATGCTAGTTTCTTCTTACAAAGGCTTGGGTTGCTTTTTTGTATCTGGGTAAAGCCAGCCTCACAGAATGAGTTGGGAACTATTTCTTTCTTTTTGATTTTCTGACAGAGTTTTTAAGAAATTTTATCTTCATTAAATGTTTGGGCAGAATTCACCTATGGAGCCATCTGGACTTGATGTTTTCTCTGTGGAAATAATTTTAACTAGATATTCAGTCTGTTTAATAGATATATGGCTATTAAAATGATCTATTTCTCCTTGAGTGAATTTTATTAGTATATGTAGGAAGCTTATATATATATATATATATATATATATATATATATATATATATATATGTATTTTATAAAACAGTTCTATGCCCTTCAAGCTCTAGCAGCCTTGGCTTCCCTGGAATCCCCACTAGCATTTTGAACTCAGAAAGATTCCAGTCCCCATTTGGATTCCTTGATTCTACAAAGTGTTTCTAGGCAATAAAGTAGGACAGTTTGGTGCTCATCTTATTTGTTTCTGGTCTCTGAGAATCATTGTAATTCAGTGCCTGATGTTTTATTTCTTTTATTCTCTTTTCTTTTCTTCCCCTTTATTTTTTGAGACAGCCTATGTAGCCTAGGCTGGCCTTGAACTTGCAATCCTCTTATCTCAGTCTCTCAAGTGCTAGGATTAAAAATTTATGCCACCACACCCAGCATGATATCCAATTTCTTAAAAACCAATGCTTCATCTATGTTATTTTTATTTTTTGTTTCAGGCAGAAGAGTAAATCCAATTCCTGTTATTTCATCTTGGTTAGAAGCATAAGTCCATTCTTCAACTTTTAAAACATTTACCTTACCAAATTTGACCAATTTATCTTACATTATGCTTTTTTTTTTTTCTCAGTAATACTCCAAAACTTTGACACTGTAAAAAATTTAACTTTCCTCCAGGAGAGGTAGAAAGGAAGCTTTCCACTGTTTTTTTCAGCTCATTGCTTGACTCATATAATTTTCACCCATCAGCTTCATAAAAGGTCTTCAGTGTAAGCTATTGGGATCAGTTTGACAGTAAGACTTTGTGTGATGAATGCATTCCCTAATTGTTTTTAAAAAAAAACTAAGCAAAAGATTTAACTGCTGTGCCTAATTCTTCTTCAGGACTGCACTATTCTTTGCAGAAAAGCTTGGAAACCAGCCATATTCTCCTTTGTGTCCATTTTTTTCCCCCACTGGAGTGAGTTGGAATGTCATAAATACATGTTTTTTTAAAAACATTTCAAAAAGGAAAAAAAATAGAAATTCCTCTACACTTACTTGTGTAAAGTGTATATTTATCTACTAAAAGAATTGTAAGGTCAAATACTAAAATTTGAACATTATAAAAGTTTTATGTTTGATTACTTGGGGGGCTGTCAGTGAGACATGCTGTCTACTACTTAGGCTTGTTCATTCCTTATACAAGCTAGTGTTTACACTTCTGGGGTTTGCTCCAGGCTGACAAAGCTCATTTCTGCTGTTCAATCCTCCAGCAAGCATTATACCTGCTGGCAGCTAAGACTATAATATTATGGAAGTTATACAGACTTCACTGGCAGAGAAAAGGCTGTGATCACAGCAGGTTCATTACACACTAATACTGAAAAATAGTTTTTTTTTAACCTGAGACCAGGTACAAAGGAACTTTGGCAGTCTGCAAACTTCTTGAAGTTGATATATATATACATATATATATATATAGTTGTTGTTGTTAGGTGCCATCAAGTTGGTATCTGACTCATAGCGACCCTCATAGGGTTTTCAATGGCAGATTGTTTCAGGATTGCCTTGGGAGTGGATTGCCAGGTCCTTCTCCCATTTTTGTGGTGCTGGGATTGAACTCTGGACCTCAGAGACTGCAGTGCAGCCCTTTAACAACTGAGCTAAATCCCAGCCCATAAATAAATAAATAAATATATATATATTTATCCATACACATATATATGTATATATGTATATATGTATACATATGTATGTATGTATATATGTTATATATATATATAACCTATGTTCTTTTTTTTTCCTGCACTTGAAATCTTTGCATCACTTTAATGAAATACCTGAGATAATTAGCTTACAAAAAGAAAATGTTATTTTAGCTCACAGTTCTGGAGGTTTCAGTCCATAATCCATTGGCCTCATCCTTTTGGGCCTGTGGCAGGACAGGGCATTATGGCAGGAATATATGTTGGAGCAAAATCGCTCATCTCATCAGTCAGGAAACAAAAGAGAATAAAAACGTGACCAGCATCCCACAATCCCATTCAAGGGTACATCTCCAATGACCTAAGGACCTCTCACAAAGCCCCACCACATAAAGGTTCTGCCATCTTCCAATAACGTCACCTTGAGATCAGGCATTTAATACATGGGACTTTGGGGGACATTCAAGATCCACATTATAGCCAAACTCAAAGAGGATTTAAATCTCTAATGTGCTAAGATGTCTCCTTGTAATTCCTTTGCAGAGTAGAGAAACAAAACAGCCAAAATGTCCAAAAGCCATAGAATAGCACCCCCCTAAAGTTATCATTTGAAGGTAAATTATGAATCTAGATCATTCAGGCCTCAGGATATTTTTGGCTCAGGGATCTGCCACATTCCAAATTATAGCTGATAGTTTATCTCCAGGATAATCAGCTTCTTTGGTATCTTCAAAAATCATACCCAGATGAAGCTTTTGTTTAAGGCTATAAAATATTTCTAGGAAAGTGACATTTAAAAACAAAGACAAAATTGCCTATTCACATGGTCAGCTTTTCAAATGAAAGCAACTAAGATAAATTTGACAGATCAATTTGGAGTTCTATTTTAATTATTTGAAGAAATTTTACACTGTATTCCATAATAGCTATACTAATTTACATTCCCACCAATGATATAAAGGGAAATGGCCACTTATTTTTTTTGACAATCCATCCTAACAGGGGCTGGGGTTTGGTTCAGTTGGTAGAGTGCTGCACAGTGATCTCTGAGACCTTGGGTTCCATCCCCAGCAATGCAAACATGGGAGAAAGACATGGCAATCCACTCTCATAGCATTCCCCAAAACAATCAGCCATTGAAAACCCTGTGACTAGCAGAGAAGCATTGACATAGTGCCAGTCATGGCACAGTGTTGAGGAGTGCTTCGTTCTGTTATACATAAGGTCGCTATGAGTCAGACCCGACTTGATGGCACCTGAGAAGAACAACAACATCGTAACAGAAGTTAAGGTGAGATCTAATCTTGATATAGATTTGCATTTTCCTGATGATTAGTGGCTTTGATTACCATTTCATGTATCTATTGATCATTAGATTGTCTTTTTTGGAAAAATGTTAATTTACTAGACATCTATCGAAATCATGAAGCCAAGTTGATAAGATTAATTGCATTTTATATCAAGATGACTGATTTTTAAAAAAATCTCTTTCTCTTCCTCACAGTAGACTGTTTCTTTGCTTTTTTTCCTCTTTCTAGACAAACAACACCAGATCTCAGAATATAGGCCAGTCATTTTAATCATTCTATAATTATTCACTGTCATGATTCATATAAGGGGAGTGTTATTATTTCTATGTAACTTCTAACATATCAGAACTTCAAAAACAGCTTATGTTCATTACAGAGTTCACTTTCTTATTTTTGAATACTTCTTACTAAACACTTTATTAAGTGTTTTATTAAGGTATAATTTATAAATAAAATTCATATATATTTAAGGCATACAATGTAATGTTTTGATAAAGTATATAATGTGGAATGATTATAATAAAAGGGCTAATACATATAGCCATCACTTCACATGGTTACCTTTTTATGGTGAGAATACTTAAGATCTACTGCCTTAGCAATTTTCAAATATATAATACATTATTATTAATTGTAGTCACCATGCCACACATTAGGTCTTCAGAACATATTCAATTTGTAACTGTAAATTTCTACTCTTTGCCCAGGATCTCCCTATTTCCCCCAATCCTGATGCCTGATTACAACTCTTCTAGTCTATTTCTGTGAATTCAATATTTTTAGACTCCACATATAGATGAGATGAAGCAATACTGTCTTTCAGTGTCTTGCTTGTTTCACTTAACATATCTTCCAGGTTCATCCAGATAGTTGCAAATGGCAGGATTTCCTTCTTTTTATGGCTGAATAATATTCTTTTCTCTGTGTGTATATCATATTTTCTTTATCTAGTTTAATGTACTCCTACTTGTTTATTTTTGTTTTTGTTGCCTGGGCTTCTGGTGTCACATCTAAAAAAATCATTGCAAAGATCAATGTCATGGAAATTTCTCTTTATGCTTTATTTGTTTGCAGGACTGAGGGTTGAATCCAGGACTTCATGTATGCAAGGCAAGTGCTCTACCAGTAAGCTGTACCTCAGCTCCCTTTTTTATTTTTTATTTTTGGGACAGAGTCTCATTAGGTTGCAAAGGCTGCCTCTGGCCTCAAACTCAAGATATTCCTGCCTCCAGCCTCCTGAGTCACTTGTTTCATAGGCATGCCCCATGGTGCCCAGCTTTTTTATCTTATTTGTTTGTCTGGTTTTGGTGCTGGGGATTGAACCCAGGTCCTTTCAAAGCCTAAACATGTACTCTTACACTGAGCTATAGACTGCTTTATGTATTTTCCTAGAAATTTTATGATATAAGGTTTTATATTTAAATCTTTAATTCATTTGAAGTTGATTTTGGGGTATGATATGAGATAGGGGTCCAATTTCTTTCTTTGTGTGTGTGTGTGTGTGTGTGTGTGTGTAGATAGTTTCTTAATACTCTTTATTGAATAGATGACTATCCTTTCCTCACTGTCTATTCATGGTGCCTTTGTGAAAATTACTTAGCTATATATGCATAGTTTTATTTCTAGTAAGCACCATCTTTTGATCTAAATCTTCCTTTGGTTTCATTTTTGATACCTAGAGATGTTTCTTTGGTGAAAAGGATGATAACAGTAAAGTAATCTTTTTAAAAAATAGCTACCATAATCCTTTCATATTCTTTAGTTTTCATGCCATGTCTCAGATTCAAATTATACTTAGTTCTCTCTTTGGCATTTTGATTATTCAATGCAAAATTCAATGCAAAAATTAAATAATGTATATCCATAAAAAGCAGTTCTTTCAAGACAGCAGAGTCAGTAATATAGTAAAATATAAAAATATTTCAATAAGAAGATATTTTCTTTGATTAGTGAAACATTTTACTATATTATTATTTGGGGTCGCATTTGACATGCCATTATGCAATAGAATAAACATACTACAGATTCTAAAGTTTTTCTATCCAGTCTTTTTTTTTCCAGAGTAACCAAATGTTTTGGGAGAAGGGCCTTGCAATCCACTCCCAAGGCAACCCCGAAACAGTCAGCCATTGAAAACCCTATGAGGGTCACTATGAGTCAGATACCGACTTGACGGCACGTAACAACAACAACCACAACCAAATGTTTAGTACTTTTAATCTAAGAAATGTTGCTATGTTTTATGAAATTCTGTAACATCTAGAACAGCCAGCAACCAAACATTCCATACGAGAACTTGAATATCTGTTAAGAATGATGTTTAAGATAGGCAGAAACTCCCAAGTTTTTTTTTTTTTTTTTTTTTGTAAAAAATCATACTTTATATGTTGTTTTCTAAACATGTCAGCTTAAATAATTATTTAAGTTTGTCCATTATACCAATGGTGCTGGATGAAGTATTTTTTTCCTTGAAAAAATATTATTTGTAGCCCGGTATGGTGGCACACACCTGTAATCCGAGAGGCTCGGGGGGCGGAGGCAGGCGGATCACAAGTTCAAGACCAGAGGCGGTCTATGTAATTTAGTGAGACCCTGTCTCAAAAAAGAAAAGG
>VMDO01007957.1:0-13728 GCA_007922755.1 Pedetes capensis
AAAAAAAAAAAAAAGAAAGAAAAAAGAGAAAAATTTCAAATAAGCAAACTAATGAGGCTTCATTAGTATTAGAAAAGCAAGAACAAACCAACCCAAAAGATACTACCAGGAAAAAAATAAAGACTAAATTGAAAATAAATAAAATGGAAACTAAAAATCAATACAAAAGATGAAACAAAAAGTTTGTTCTTTGAAAAGTTAAACAGAATTGATGAACTATTAGCTAGACTGTTTAAGAAAAAAAAAGCTACATAAATAAAATTGTTGTTGTTGGGTGCTGTTGAGTCAGATCCAACTCATCGCAACACTGTGTACAACAGAATGAAACACTCCCTGATACTGTGCCCTGCACATAGTCTCTTTATGTTTGAGCCCATTGTTGCAGCCACTATGTTTCTTCTCATTTTGAGTTGTGTCACATCAGCAAGCGGAGATCCCAAGGGCTTTACTCCATTCCTATCATTAAGGTTGTCTCTACTTTGAGGGTGGCTCAGGGTTATCTCAGTTGGTGGAGCACTTGCTCTGCACTCTCTGAGGCCCGGGGATCAATCCCTAGTACTGCAAAAATGGGAGGACCCAGCAGTCCATTCCCCAAACAATCAGCCATTGAAAACCCTTGAACAGCAGAAAAGCTCTGATATAGTGCTGGGCACAGCACAGTGTCAGGCAGTGTTTCATTCTGCTGTACATAAGTTCACTATGAGTTAGACTCAACTCAAAAGCACCTAACATACTAGTTTGAGGAGCCAACTCTTCCCCAATCATTTCTTGAATGTCTTCCAGCCTAGAGGACTCATTTTCCAGCATAACATTTGATGGTACATGTCTGCTATTCATAGGGCTTTCAATGGCTAATTGTTTTGAGAGTGGGCTGCCAGGTCCTTCTCCCTAGTCTGTCTTAGTCTGGAAGCTCAGCTAAAGCCTATCCACCATGGGTGCCCCTGAAGGTATCTGAAATACCAGTGGCATCGGTTTCAGCATCACAGCAACACAGAAGCCCCCACAGCATGGCAAGCTGACAGATATGTGGGGGCACAAATAGAGTGAAAAGTGACACAACTGATGCCACAGAAATACAAAGGATCATTAGGGACTACTGTGAAAAACTATATGCTAATAAATTGAAAAATATAGAATAGAAAAATTTCTGCACACATGGCCAAGCAAATTTGAACCATGAGGATCCAAAATACAGAAAATACAAAAAAACCCCAAAATAACAATTAATGAGACAAATAGATGATGATAGACAAATAACAAGATTAAATCAGTGATAAAAAGTCTCTTAAAAGTTAAAATTCTAGGACTAGTGGCTTCCTCTACTTAAAAGAAGAACTAATTACAATACTTCTCAAACTATACAAACAATTGGAAGGGAGGGAACCTTGCAAACTCATTATGTCAGGTCAGCATTACCTTGTTACCAAAAGCAGACAAGGATATGACAAGAATGAAACTAACTGCATGCCAGTATTGCTGATGAACATAAATGTAAAAACTCCCAACAAATCTCTAACAAATTAAATTCAATCTCATTTCAAAAAAATCATTCAGCATGATCACGATGGTTTCACCCCAGGAATACAAGGATGATTTAACATAGGCAAATAAATAAATATAATACATCACATCAACATAATTAAGGGTAAAAATCATATTACAATATATGTAAAAAAATATTTGATAAAATTCAATATCCCTTCTAGGTAAAAGGGTAAAGGTAGAAGGACCATACCTTAACATAATAAAGGATATTTATGACAAACTCATAGCTAATATTGTACTGAATAGAGAAAAGTTGGAAATGTTTCTTCTAAGATTAGGAGCAAGACAAGAGGATCCATTCTCATTGTTCTTATTCAATATATTAGTAGAAGGTTGAGGCACAGCAGTTAGGGAAAAGAAAAAGATAAAAATCATGCAAATAGGAGGGAAGGAAGTAAAATATTCCTTGTTTGCAGATGATGTGATTCTGTATACAGACAAACCTAAAGATGCTTCCAGGCTGGGGTTTAGCTCAGTTGGTACAATGCCACTCTGCAGTTTCTTAGGTCTCAGGTTCAATGCCCAGCACTGCAAAAGTGGGAAAAGCATGTGGCAATCCACTCCTAAGGCAATCCTGAAATAATCAGCCATTGAAAACCCTCTGAGGGTTGCTATGGGTATGACACAACTCCATGGGACCTAACAAAAACAAAGATGTTTCCAAAAGACCATTGGAACTGATAAATTAATTCAGCAAAGAACCAAGATACAAGAATGAGTAGCTGTTCTACACACCACTAACTGTCTGAGAAAGAAACCATGAAAGCAATGCCATCCACGATAGCTCCAAAAATTAAATTAAATACAGAGGAAGAATGTTTACCAAAGAAGTAAAAAATGTGCCCAATGAAAATTATCAACACTGATGAAAAAAATTAAAAGACACAAAAAGATGGAAAGACCTCCCATGTTCATGGAGTGGAAGAAATTAATAATGTTAAAATGTCCATGCTTCACAAAACAATCTGCAAATTATATGCAGTCTCCCTCAAAATCCTAATGACATTCTTTCAGAACTAGAGAAAATTCTAAAATTCATATGGAAGCACCAAAGACCTTGAACAGTGAAAGCAATTTTGAACAAAAAGAACAAATCTGGAGGTATCACAAAACCTGACTTCAAGACATACTACTGAGCTGGAGTAACCAAAACAGCATAGTATTGGCATAAAAACAGACATACAGAACAACAGAACAGGATAAAGATCCCAGGAATAAATCCACACATGTACAGCCACCTGTCTTGACAAAGGTACCAAAAACACATGTTAGAGGAAGGATAGCCTCTTCAACAAATGGTGCTAGGAAAACTTAATCTCTAGAGAAGACTGAAACTTGACCTGTACCTCTCATCCTGTTGAAAAATCAACCCAACTTGGATCAAAGACCTAAAACTAAGGGCTAAAACTCTAAAACTACTAGAAAACATAGGGGAAACAATTTAACACAATGCCACAAGCAATGATTTTCTGGAGAGAACCCCCAAAGCACAGGAAACATAAGGATTAAAAAACAAGTGATAGGATATGAAAGTAAAAAGCTTCTGCATGGCATAAGAAGCAATCAACAGTGAAGAGACAATCTACACAATAGGAAAAAATATTGGCCAACTATTCACTGACAGAGGGTTGGAAAATAAACAGAACTCAAAAAACTTAGCAATAAAAAGCAAGTAATCTGATTTAAGCTTGCATTCGTACCACTGGCATCCAATCCCATCAGGTCTTGGAAACTAAGCAGGGTCAGGCCTGGTTAGTACTTGGATGGGAGATCCCCTGGGAACACCAGATACTGTAGGCTTGGAAGAAGGGCTACACAACCCACTCCCCAAAAAAACAATCAGCCATTGAAACCCCTATGAATAGCTGAGAAGCACTAACAATATTGTTTTGCCTGTTGTACATAGGGTCACTATGAGTCGGACACTGATTCGAGGGCACCTAACAATAACAACTCCAACTTAAAAATGGTCATCTGACTCGACTAGACAGTGCTCAAAAGAAGAAATATGCTGAAGATGTAGCTTGGTGGTAGAGTGCTTGCCTAGCCTGTGCAAGGCCCTGGGTTTGATTCCTAGCACACAAACACACACACACACAAAGCCAGGCATATTGGTGCATGCCTATAATCCCAGCACTTGGGAGGCTGAGGCAAAGGATCAACAAGAGTTTGAGATCAGCCTGGTCTACATAGCCAGTTCTACACAGTGAGACACTGAGAAGGTGGTAGAGGAGTAGGAAGAGGAAGAGGAGGAAGAGGATGAGGAAGAGGAGGAAGAGGAGGAAGAGGAGGAGAAGGACAAATGGCTTACAAATATATAAAAAATATTCAATATCATTAGGCCTCAGGAAAATATAAATCAAAAACTACACTGAGATAGCTCATAGCTGACCCT
This sequence comes from Pedetes capensis, assembly GCA_007922755.1. Taxonomy (NCBI): domain Eukaryota; kingdom Metazoa; phylum Chordata; class Mammalia; order Rodentia; family Pedetidae; genus Pedetes; species Pedetes capensis. The sequence goes on from VMDO01007957.1 coordinate 3,941, forward strand.
CATAGGGTTTTCAATGGCTGATTGTTTCAGGATTGCCTTGGGAATGGATTGCCACATCCTTCTCCCATTTTTGCCATGCTGGGGATCAAACCTGGGACCTCAGAGACTGCAGAGTGGCGGTCTGCCAACTGAGTGCGCTTCAGTCTCTGAGGTCCCGAGTTCAATTCCCAGCACCGCAAAAATGGGAGAAGGGCCTGGCAATCCACTCCCAAGGCAATCCCGAAACAGTCACCATTGAAAACCCTATAAGGGTCACTATGAGTCAGATACTGACTCGATGGCACCTAACAACAACAACAACAACACTGAGATATCATCTCACCCCAGTTAGAATGGCTATTATCAGAGTCAGGCATGATGGCATATGTCTGTAATCCTAGCACCTAGAAGGTGAAACAGGAGGATCACAAGTTCAGGACCAGCCTGGTCTATGTAGCGGGACTCTGTTTCCAAAAGAAAAAATGGCTATCATCAAAAATGCAAAAGGAACACATGCAAGCAAGGATGGAAAGGAACTCAGATACACTGCTGGTAGGAATATATTTATATTTATAGCTACAATGGAGAATATGGAGGTTTCTTTGAAAACCTAAGGGTGGAATCCAGCCATCCCACCGTTAGGTATATATCCAAAAGAAATGAAATCTGCATGCCAAAGAGGTACCTGCATGCTCATGTTCATTGTGGCACATGCACAGTAGCTAAGATAAAGAATCATCCTAGGTGCCCATTGATAGACAACTGGATCAAGAATGTGATATATACACAATGGAATATTATTCAGCCAGGAAGAATGGACTCCTATCATTTGCAAGAGAATGGATACAAATAGAAGTCATTAAGTGAAATAAACAAGATATAGAAAGACCAAGTATCACATGTTCTCATATATGGAAACTAAAATGTTGACCTAAGAGTAGAATGGTGATTACTTGGGACTGAGAAGTTTGAGGGGTAGAAAAGTATGGTTGGATATGCTCAATGCACACCGTTTGTGTGTATAGAAATAGCATATTAAGCCCCATTCCTATGTACAATTAATCAAGTTCTTAAATGAAATGTTGAAGACTACTTCCATCGCAAGCCCATGCCTATGGTTTCAATCTTCTTCACCCAAGAGCATTCCTGGATGGCTGTTTTTTGTCTCCTGGTTAATTCCATTCTCAGCCATGCTATTATTCATTTTCTATTGCTGCTGCAACAAATCACTACAAACTCAGAGACTTACACCTGTGGAAGTCAGAACTTTAGCATGGATGAGCTCCACCTAGATTGCATTCTACAGGCTGCAATCCTTTCCCTTGCCTCTTCTGTTTCAAGAGGTTGCCACATTCCTTTGCTCGTGGTCCCTTCCTCTATCTTCAGTGCTGGCCACATTGCATCCCTCTGACTCTGCTTCCCTAGTCCCCCCTACCTCGCAGACAACACCTGCGAAAGTTTCTCCCCTTTTAAGGACCACATGATTAGATTGGGTCCACCTGGATAATCCAGGGCACTTTCTTCACATTTCAGTTCCTTAACAGTTCCCTCTACCACATTATTTTTCTAGCACAGGTCTGGGAATTAGAACAAGGATATCTTTGGGGGGACTCTCATTCTGCCAATCACAACCATGACTCCTTGGCCAATGTCATCGCTGCTTAACCTCTAGGCCCCATTCTGAGGGCTCATAGTACAGATTATGAGCTCAGAGTTTTTAGAAGGCAGTATCGCCAGGTGAGCATCGACCTCAGCACAGTCGAGGCAGCTTGGCACCCATGATCGTACCAACCATCATCACACACTGACTCAGCCTTCAAGTGTCTACACACATTTGAGTTTTGCCACTTCTACCAGCTCATATTCCCTTCCCTTTGGCTGACCTCTAATACCTCCCACTGTTCCTAAATTGTGATCTTCTAGACCTTCTATGGGAGAAAAATCTGGCAACCCACTCCCAAAAATCAATCCAACATTGAAAACCCTATGAATAGCAGAGTGGCACTGACAAAATGTTTCGCCTGTTGTACGTAGGCTCGCTATGAGTCAGATACCGACTCAATGTCACCTGACAACAAAAACAACAACAAAAACAATTTCTATGGCCTTGCTCTGTCCAACAGCTTACCAGCTCAAATACATACAAAGGCTTGAGGTACCCCAAGTGAGTCAAACAGCCCAAGTCACAGACAGAGCCAAAGTTGTCCTGTGAGTCTCATCTGAAAGGGAAACAGCTGTTCAGCTCCACGTGATTGTCTCCATGAAGCCAGATCCTCCCATTTGTAAAGAAAAGCTGAGATCTGGATTGCATGGGAAACGTCCATATAGTTTTTAGTTGACTCAAGTTAAAAAAAAAAAAAAAAAAAAGCCATCTTCAGGATGAGTGGAATCTACCCGTCTTTGACCTTTGATGTACAGGCTAAAACCAAAATCATGAGCTTTGCATTGGAGGCCTTGAATGATTCACCACTGACCCACCTTTCCAGTCTGACCTCCAGCTCCTTCTCAGGGTCCCATGCTTAGGCAAAACTTGTGGCTCCCATGATACCTTGGGCACCTGCCCGTCCCCACCCCTTGCCCTGTGGGAGCCTGGAATGCCCTTACTCCCACCTCTCCCATCCTGCAGCATCTTCAGCCCCACCAAGAAAGTTCTACACCATTCTTCCTGTGGGTGTGGGCTTTTCTTGATTTCCGCAGGCCACTGAAAAATAATTGCATGCAATGCTCTCCCTCTTAGAGTGTACTACCAGGGCACTCTCCGGGTTGTAGTTCATCACTCTGCTTACTTCCTCTCATATCCTGGAGTGCACTTCACATCAAGAGGCTTTGGAGAAAAGCCAGGAATGCTGACTTGCATTTCACTTCTACCAAATGATAAGCCGCACATCTGAGAAGCTCCTCCCCGGCTCCCCCACTACCACCAACTCTAACCCCCAAGGTACAGCAGAGCCTCATAGGTGCCAGAGGAACGTCAAGGCTTTTTGAGCGCATTAGCTTTAAGGGACTAAACTGGAAGACAGGCTGATTAACTCACCAGATTGAAGCTGAGTCCTTGGTCCTTCGGCAAACAGCAAAGCCTTGCTTCCCTCTGCAGCCTCAGAGGACCCCTTGGGGGGGCATGGTGACCAGATGGGTAAGGGAAGCTGGTATCATCTGGAGAGAGAAAAGGATGCCTGAAGAAGCAGCACCTGGATTTGATAATCCAAATTAGTGGTGTTATTGCCATCCTAATACCCCTAAGACCCTCATAGGGTTTTCGATGGCTGTTTTGGGACTGTTTCAGGAGTGAGCTGCCATAGCCTTCTCCCATTTTTGCAGTGCTAGGGACCGAACCCAGGACCTCAAAGAGTGCAGAGCAAGCACTCTACCAACTGAGCTGAACCCCAGTCCCAACAGCAGGAGCTGGGGTTTAGCTCAGTTGGTAGAGCGCTGCTCCACAGTCTCTGAGGACCCAGGTTCGATCCCCAGCACTGTGAAAATGGGAGAAGGACGTGGCAATCCACTCCCGAAACAATCAGCCACTGAAAACTCTATGAGGGCTGCTATGAGTCAGACCCTACTCAGCAGCACTTAACAACAACAATATCAGAGCCGAGAGAGAGGCCTTGGAGGCAGATAGACTGAATGAGGAAACTGAGGCCCAGAGAAGCATGATTTATGATAGGACAAGGCAAGGAGGAGCTCTAAATAGAAGCCAGGCCATTTAACTCAACTCTGAGGATTTTTCCCCACTAAGCCATAGATTCACTGCTGTCACTTGAAATGTCCTGAAGACACAGGTGTGACAGCTCCCTCAACACCACAGTTTTCAACAACTCTGCTTTGTAGCTGTTTCTGATTGTGCCTTGTCCTTGCTGCCTCTGCCAACGTAGAACTTGGAGTGTGACATCTGCAGCTCCAGCCATTCCCCACCTTGGTTCCGTTTCCTTAGCAGGAGGAAGATGAGTAGGATGTGTGTGTGTGTGTGTGTGTGTGTGTGTGTGTGTGTGTGTGTGTACCCACATCCACACATTTCAAACTCCTAGGCATATGGTGGGGCACACCTATAATCCTTGCATTTGGGAGGCTGAGGCAGGAGAATTGTGAGTTCAAGTCCAGCCTGACTACACAGCAACACACACACACACACACACACACTAAAACTCACAGGAAAGTATTTGTTACAGGAGAGGACAAATGCAACATGAGAAAACACTGATAATTTGCTGTGATCGTCTTTTTTTCTTTTCCTTTTCTTTCTTCCTTCCTTTCTTTCTTTTCTTTCTTTGCTTGCTTGCTTGCTTGCTTGCTTTCTCTTTTATTGCTGTGCTGGGGTATTGAACCCAGGCCCTCATACATGTTAGGCAAGTGCTCTGCAACTGAGGTTGCACCCCCAACCCTTTTTAAATTTTTTATTTTGAGACAATGTCTCACTAAATTGCCCAGGCTTCCTCTGGTCTTGAACCTACAGTATTCCTCTGTTTCAACCTCCAAAGTCACTGAGATTACAGGTGTGTGCCATAGTACACAGATGTGGTTTGTCTTGTTCTGCTCTGTCATAGCTTGTCAGATTTCTCTTGGAATATTCAAATGAGGAAAAGCTTCCCTTTAAGTCAAGAAAGGACATTTTTAAGACAGTGTATTCTGAAACAATCAGCCATTGAAAACCCTATGAGGGTCACTATGAGTCGGACATGACTCAATGGCACCGAACAACAACAAAAACCCAAGACGGTCAGCTCTCAAACTTCCAAATAACAATTCTTGTTAAGTGCTACAGAGTCAGGTCTGACTCTTAGCAACCCTCACAGGGTTTTCGATGGCTGACTGTTTGAGGATTATTTCAGGAGTGAGCTGCCACATCCTTCTCCCATTTTTGCAGTGCCGGGGATTGAACCCAGGGCCTCATAGAGTGCAGAGCAGCACTCTGCCAACTGAGCTAAACCCCAGTCCCAACATAATGTATGTACCTATCAAATTATCACACTGTACCTATATATTAATATAATTATTATATGTTAACTAAAAAGAGAAAAATAAAGAGGAAAAGACATTTCTGTAATAATACTATTTTTTTCAAAACAAGAGAATATCTTGTTCCATTCTCGTGACCACTGTAGGCAAGCTCTGCTAAAGAGCGAGCCAGGAGAAGAAGACAGCAGATTAGAGATACCCAGCACTTTCCTGCAACTCCACAAAGTTGAAACAAAACATTGGATGTGTGGCTGCAGGGAGAGAATTGTGTGGAAAGGGAAGGGAGGGGAGCAATAAACAGTTGACAGAGAGCGGGTGAAATCCAGACATACTGAAATTTGGATTTGTAAAAGAAACAATAAACACCAACATAGGGTGCTAGCAAAATGGTAGGCAAAGGGGAGGAACTCTCCCCCAGCAAGGATTTAAGCAAAGGAGAAAAGGACAGTCCTGGTGAGTTCCTCAGGCATACAATCTGGCACTCTGCAAAAATATTGTTTAAGATGAAAGATGTGCAGTCTGTGCAGCAAGCAGACGCCAGAGATGGGGCTCCTGGTTCAGTAGCTTCTTGTTGTTAAGTATCATGGAGTCATGGCTGACTCATAGTGACCCTGATAGGGTTTTCAAAGGCTGATTGTTTCAAGATTGCCTTGGGAGTGGATCGCCACATCCTTCTCCCTCTTTTGTGGTGCAGGGAATCGAATTCAGGACCTCAGAGGCTGCAGAGTGGTGCTTTACCAACTGAGCTAAATCCTAGCCCGTGGTGCTGTGGTAGGGAGCTGCTTAAGACAGGCATCATAGTCAGAACTTTTGGCCAGGGAGAGAAGCAGCCCATGCATTTTTACATCTCGACACCCCAAAGGCCTCCTGCTCTCCACCTGCCCAGCAAGCAGCCTCCCTGAGAATCAGTGTGGACCCAGGAGACTGGTTGTGACTTGGACTCAGATTCATGGACAGAGATCTACGTAGTTGGGAAGCACGTGCTGTGCTGCAGAGAGAATCTGAGGGGGGTTACATTGGAGGATCTGAAGTCCAAACTCTGGGAAGAGGAGAGAGACCAGCTGTGTGTAAGTGCGAGTGAGGGTGGGCACTGGTGTGGCCAGAGCACCCAGGATGACTTAGCACCCCATGCCTTCCCCTGCCAGCACAGATGGCTCCAGTCTGGCCTCTTTCTACACTCTCAGAGCACTAGAGACATTTGGTAAACATGAAGCTGCTGCTTCGGCATTTCCCATGCCCATGACCACATGGGCAGAGCACCTCAGGTACAAGGGAGAGTCTAAGTGGGGGATCTTTGGACTCAGCTGGAAGGAGAGGCTTGAGGGGACTTCCTGTACTTGCCACATTACTGGGTGTGCAGATGGAAAAACACTGGGAGGAATTTAGCCCAGCAACTATCACAGTAGCACATACCCTGATGGGAGAGGAAGAGCAGGACTCAGCCTGCAAACAACCCTTTCTGGTCTAACCTGTTTGGACTTTGAGAGAAAATGACCCAATATTCCCTTGCCCCCCACACCAAATAAATGGCAAAATGACAAGCCTCAGAAAGACAAAGAATCTCCATCCTGTATCTCCTCAGGAAGGAAAAAATATTGACTGGCCTTCCCCAACCCCTTTTTTGTTTTATCTTGCTCAGCATTTGCTTTATTGTGTTAAATCTCACATTTTCTCCCCCTCCTCCTCTGTTATCTTTTCCTCTCCACCACCTCCTCCTTCTCCTCTTCTTCTTCTTCCTCTTCTTCCTCCTCTTCCTCCTCCTCCTCTCCTTCTTCTTTCTTTCTTCTTCTTCCTTTTCTTCCTTCTTTCTTTCTTCCTCCTCCTCCTCTTACTACTATTCTTCTTCCTCTTCTTCTTCTTCTCCTTCTCCTTGTCCTTCTCCTTGTCCTTCTTCTTCTTCTTCTTCTTCTTTCTCTTCTTCTTTCTTCCTCTTCTTCTTTTCTTTTCTCTCTCTCTCTCTCTCCTCCCATCTGTCCCTCCCTCCTTCCCTCTCTCTTAAATAGGGTCTCACTGAGTTGCACAGGCTGCCTGTAGTCTTGAACTTGTGATCCTCCTGCCTCTGCCTCCTGAGTCATTGGAATTACAGGCATGTGCCATGGTGCCCAACTGTCACATTTTCTTCTTGTCTATTCAATCTATATACTGTTCCTGTCTCCCCAGTTTTGCTGCTGCTTCTTTTTCCCCATCTTATTTATACTTAATCATGAATATTTTTAGCTTTGACAATTTTTAAATTTCTAGTTTATCCTACAAGTATCCTAGCTCTTTATTTTCAAATCTTGTCGGGTGTGCAGTTTATATTTCCATTTTTAGGCAATATTTCAATACCTGTTTTGCTTTGAATTTTTGTTTTTATTACTAATATCTACTCTCTCTCCTCTGAGTGGTCGTGGGGACTGAGATCCCAAGAGAAGGCTTCCCACTAAGAAGACACCACTAAAAAACTGAAAGAGGGATCCATCATAACAGGTGTTCAAATTGCAATGTAGGAAAACAAGGAGGAGAGAGAGACATTTTAATCTCTGCTCACCCAAAGCATATTTCCACATCCAGGACAAGAGTTCTTCACCTCAACACACAGTGCCATGTCTCTACCCTAAGCCTTGGTAGTTTTACTACCAAACAAATAAGCAAACAAAAAAACACACACATGTAAAAATAAATAAATAAAAGCCAGCAGGAGAAACAAGTACTGTGATTGAACAGATGGATAGAGATAGAATGACAACTGATAATGCAAAAGTATGTGTGTGCTTCTTGAAATTTTGGAGGCATCATGGAATTCAAAGAATTCTTATTTCTACATATTACAGAGGGAGTTTTGCTAGGCCCTAATATTAGAGCTCCAATAAATGTTACTGAATATTATGAATGCCCAGCCATAGCTCATGAGGCCCTAATATTAGAGCTCCAATAAATGTTACTGAATATTATGAATGCCCAGCCATAGCTCATGAGGCCCTAATATTAGAGCTCCAATAAATGTTACTGAATATTATGAATGCCCAGCCATAGCTCATGAGGCCCTAAGTACTGTGACAGATATAACCTAGGTACGCCTTAGGCTCACTTTCTTGGATTTCAAGTGTGATCCATCACTTTAACACTTTGTTTTGAAGTCTACCCTATCTGTTATATGACAGTTTCTCTTTGCTCTGCTTCTTGAACCAGGGAAGGTTAAGTGTTCCATGAGAGCAAGCCTGAGCTCTTCTATGGCTAGAATACACTGAGGGATATGAGCAGGATAGGGAGACTTGTTGCAAGTGAGACTTTAGGGAGGAAGAATAGACATCCAAGGGGACAAATCACTATGGCTAAGGAGTGTGGCAAAAAGATTAGACTTGGTATAAAGGCCTGGGTCTTCAAAGACTCTATACACTGAAAGCAGTACACAGCCTACCCACTACTTCTGCCACTGACCTGGTCTTCCAGGCCCGAGTGGATATCACTAGGGCCCAAACATTTCTGCAGTAGGGAACTCATGAGAAAAACAACTGTGTGAAAAGGTAACGGCCTGCCCTATTCTACGAAAGACAGATGATTACCAGTGATTAGGAGCAGGTAGCTCTCCATCCCAATGGCACCAGAGCTCACGGTAGATTAAAATCCCTGTGCTTTTGATAGGTACCCACCGACCAGTGGAGGATGGCAGATGTGTGGACAAAGGCCCTGGTGGCACCATAGCAGACTGGTACAGGTAGCATTGCTGTACGTGTGCAGAGATGGCACAGAGCAGAGTAGACCTAGAAGCAACCAGACGGATATGCCAGGAAGTGTAAACAGATTATCTGTGAGCCATCCCCTATCCAACTACCTTAGTGACTCCCTGGCTCAAGAAACAGCAGAAAGTTGGACTCCTGCATGGAAGACAGAAAAAATTCTAAAGTGACTGACAATATCTGACACTCAAACAGGGGATCCCAAGACATACCTGAGTTATATCTGTCACATAGTGCTTAGAACTACTGGAAATACACGGGAAGAATTTTACTCAGGACTGGACTTCCAGTAGGTATAGAGAGATTGGAACTTTGTAAGATCCTGAAACCTGGGACAACGGCATAATAAGAGAACAATACTTCACTGTCTGCCACACTGGATCCATAAGTGAAGGAGAGAGAGAGTCAATAAAAACTCTATCAGTGCAGATGCTAGCAGTACTATGTACTTGAAAGGTTCACAATCCTCACAGGATTGCAGCTCATTTAGATAACTAACCTAGATCTGCACAGTAGCCTTACTCCAGAAAAGGATTTCACAGCTGGACATGATGGTGTGTACCTATAATCCCAGCACTTGGGAGGCTGAGGCAGGAGGATCATGAGTTTGAGGCCAGCCTGGGTTACATAGAAAGATCCCACTGAGAGAGACTGAGAGAGAGAGAGAGAGAGAGAGAGAGAGAGAGAGAGAATGTAGAAGAGGAGAGGAGAAAAGAGGAGAGGAGAAAAGAGGAGAGGAAGAGAAGAGACGAGAAAGGAAAGGAAAGGAAAAAGAAAGAAAAGGAACAAAAGAAAAGAAAAAAAAGATTTCACATAAAAGGCTAGTAAACACCTAGTTAGCTGTAGCCATCAGCCATCTCGGAAAGGGAACTATCCTAAGAATTCAGGCTTGCCGGGAGCCAAGACCATAAGTAACTTTTTACAAGATATCCTGATGAAAAGGTGCAGGGTGTGGTGAAAATAGCAGATGTTGAGCCACAGGGCATTGTGACCTTTGAATTGAAATTACCATTTGAAAGCGGTTGTCAGGGTTACAGGAAGAACTGAAGAAGCCCCTGGCCCTTGTGACATTTCTGCCCCGCCCCTCCCCCTCCATGTATATTTGTTGTTGTTGTTAGGTGCCGTGGAGTCGAGTCT